>CAHIKZ030005574.1:2440000-2448072 GCA_903632075.3 Acanthosepion pharaonis | reverse complement strand
AGGTATCTTTAACGGGTCATAGCATAGAATAGTAGTCAAATTTCGTGATGGGAAAGATGTCGTCTCAGTATTTGTTTATATTTTATTGTATTTAGTAAATTTTTTAAGGGCATCACTGATCAAGTAAATGCGGGATGGTGGTTGTAAAATGATTGACGTGTTCAAGTTACCTCTGTTAGGTTTTCTCCTTGATCGACAAATATTCAGCATGATTATTTTACATGCAAATTATTTCGTTAAAATATTAGCAAAGTAGCAGATTCATATTCGCCTTCAAAATTTGGCGAGTACTTACTAGATTTCCAGATGTGTATTGGAGAGAATACCTTCTTACGATGTGTGATTATAGTGCGAACTCTTTCAGTTCTACTGCGAGAAAGTAAAAAAAAAAAAAACCTTTTTCGCGTTATTTACAAAAACTCAGTTAAAAAAAATAACATCATTGTGTATGTGAAAACTCCAGGTAAAAATGTCCTCACGAGTTAAATGTTATCGATATATTGGCTTTTGCAGAGGTTTAAATATAACATTAATAAGAAAAAAAAAGCTCCAAGGACTATCACCTGAACATTTTGATATCTTTAATTACTGACCACCTGTTATTTCTTCTCTTTTACTGACGTGTGTTGACATATACACAATCATGATCGCAAGTACCTTAACCCATTAGAGTTGTAGGGATTACATGTACTGCAGCCTTATAAGTAGTGGTGTGTCTTGGACAAGATAGCATGATGGAACCCAGGCTGGACTGAATTCAGAGATTTCCTACTTTTAGACTGGGCACCAACCAAGGCTTCCAAGGCTGATATTTATCCATCGCTGAATGGAATTCGAACACGGCTCTCCAATTTTTCATTTCAAGCCGCTCTTCATTACAACACGGTTGACATATAACTTTGCAATGAATATAAACCTTTATTTCCTCACAGATGAAGAATAGATTGAAGTGAGAGGAATGTGATAGTAGCGACGACTGCTAAAGAATATCAGGCATAGAACATGTGTGCAATGGGGAAGTCTTAAACATGGGGAAAATAAAGAAATATATACTTACTATCAGAAATAGATAAAATTACTTCGAAAAATAATGCGAGAAAAAATCCTGGAGAAGGCAACATTCACAGGGTAACATGAAGTGAATAAGGGCAAAGAGAGAATAAACTTAAGGAGCTTTTATGCATCGAGGGCAAACAAGGCCAAAGAAAGATGGTCACGGTTAAATAATTACGAAAAGCCAGGAAGTTTGATGAAAGCCATGGTTACCAACCTCCTGAAAGAACTTGTTCTATAAAGGAAGTCTTAGATCAGGCCACAACTATGGAAACCCCAGTAGCTATTGACGTCCCTATACAGTAATATTGTCAACATAAGTAGTTCTTTTAACATTATCCAAAGCCGAAGTTTCCTCAAGATATCTTATTTTGTTAGATTGTCGGATGATCGATTCAGTCTGTTAGGATAAAAATAACTTCTCTAGCGATTAGTGATGAAAGACAAAGTTATTAATTATTATTCTTTGACAAGCAGCAATATTTATTTTATGTATTTCTTAAAAGTATTCTACATTATAGTTATTTACTAATCGAAGGGTAGTCTGACACAAGGTCATTATTTTTCAACATTCTTGTCACTCAAACTTAGAATTAATTTTTTTTTGGCTAACATGGTAGACAACGTTCTACAGAAAGTGATCTAGCTAAGTTAATATAGATCTTTCTTTATGCGCCTTTAGTACGTGGTAGATCATGGTCCTCCACACTTTCTTTATTTGTTGCTCTTATCAAAAATTATCCTCTACAAAGACGTCTTTTATCTGTGGTTCTTTTTTTTTTCATTTAGTTAAAATTATTATGTAGTTTTCTCAATGCTTTCCTCTACTTCTCTTTATTTTGAGATGCTCGATGAGTGTTAAATTCATCAAGACTTCTGTTCTCATTCAATCTAAGCCATCTTGGATTTTTAGGAACAGTTTCTTTGTCTACCTTAAACGAAAAAAAAATTCTGCTATTTTTTAACTACTACTTTACGCATTATTTTGATCAAAGATATCTCGAGTAAACATGGAAGGAAATTTATTGGAAAATGAGCCTAGATGAGTTGATGAGGATTACTACTACTTAAAAAGATGTAATTCACAAAATTCGTATACTTATAACGGCTGGTTATTACTGTAAAATTACCGCTAAATATTCCTCCAGAATTTGGCTTTTTCGGATTCAGTAAGAATGGTCGGTGTGTGTGTAAGTCGAGGAGAGGACATGATTGCATAAGAGCTTCTTTAAATTGATGGACAATGATTATCTATAATTGGTGTCTTCTTTTGTGATGTTATTATTGATCAGTGGTCGATGTCTATTCACAAATTTCGTTGTGCTAAGAAGAGAAAAATCACGAATTGTATAATAGAGCAATTATTCAAGTCTGTTAACTTAAATATAATCGAAGTTTTAGATTTGGCATTGAAGTATCTATCTTTGCATCCATGTGTACACACAGAGAAGAACTCACTCACATACATGTCAGAAATCAATTTATCAATTAGAGTCATTTCAGAAAGCCTACACTTATCTATGCCACTTGCATTTTCTTTTTCATTCTATCGATGTATGTTACTTCATATCTATCTCCGTTTGTTCAAATCTATGCCTATATATATATATATATATATGTATATATGTATGTATTAACATCGATCTACCTACACCTTATATATAAAGTAAAGTTTATGTGATTTTGCATGAGTGTGTCCAAGCAACTTCTACTCTCCCCCTGGTCCGATTTCAATTATTCATAGCTTATTCAAAAGCCCTAGAAAAGTTAGACGCTGGGAACGATTTTCGTTTAACTCAAATTCAGGGTTGCCAGATTATGCGAGGTTAAAAATATATTATACTAACCATTAACGTTACTTTCATGGTTCAAGAGGGGTAATTCTTTTTTTTCTTTTGTATCCAAAATTACAGCTAGCTTAAAAGCCGCCCTATCGAGCAGAATTTAATATAGCGCCTGTGGAGGACTCTTGGTTTGGCTATCATCACAATAGCTAGGGAGGTGTAGACGCGATGGCATCAATAAACTACAGAAGTTGATCGCTGCATTTAAGTATTGAATTAATGTTTAAGCTTACCTTTTAAAATTTCAACGATAATTCTTCTGCAGCCACTTCAAGTTTAATTAACATGCATAAGATTTTTAAAAAGTTTCATCAATTGACTTTAGTTCATTACTATTCTTTTATTTGAGGATTGTTCTGATTTTCATATCAAAAATAGTTCTATTTAGGAATATCGTCTTATATAGTACAGAAAACTGTTTGGAAATTGCATTGGCCTTCAACAAGTTGGCATCTAATTGTAAAACTTTTCTAAACTATAACAAGTCAATTTATTTTGTTTCAAAGATTTCAAGTAGTGAATATATGTTACTTTGCAAAGCAATATCAAGCGGGCGAAGCCTGCTAATATATATATATATATATATATATATATATATATAAGATTTTTCTACCTACAACTGCAAGCGGTATAACTTGAATTATTTCACTCTCACACAAAACATGCCCTGATCAAGATACGAACGTAAACAAACTAGAATATTGATACACAAACACATAAATTATGCACACGAACCCTGCTTGACAGGACAGATACAGGTGAGATTTGCTTAACCAATGAAAATAAACAGAAAAATAAAAATGCCCGAATTCTATTTCTTCTTCATATATCATTCCTGATTAAGATTTCATAAAACCGAAACATATTAAATTCATAAATATTACCTGTTTGTTTCTTATCCTAGGTCCATACCTATATATATATATATATATATATATATATATATATATATATATATATATATATCTTAGTTTGTTCAAATTATCAATCGTTATATATATATATTTATACACATCTTAGTTTGTTCTATTTATCAATCGTTTTATATATATATATATATATATATATATATACATACACATCTTAGTTTGTTCAAGTTATCAATCGTTATATATATATATATATATATATATATATATATATATATATATATATATATATATAAAATAAAAAAGAAAGAACAGTAAGATATAAAATCCGGTGTTCTTATAGATATTTTATTTTTACAAAATAGTGCTCAATGTAAATTTACAGAGCATTAATATTATAAATTAATTGATTTAAAATATGGTTATTTTCGCTACACAGTTCCAACCATGTTTCAATTGCTTTTAATTTAATTGCAAAATAAAATTAGGGTTTTTAGCTTCTATTTTTTGAAACATGGTTGGAACTGTGTAGCGAAAATAACCATATTTTAAATCAATTAATTTATAATATATATATATATATATATATATATATATATATATATACATCTTTGTTTGTTCAAGTTATCAATCGTTCTATATATATATATATATATATATATATATATATATATATATATTTGTAGGTACAAAATTTAATGATCGAAATAAAAGTATAAAACTTAATATTACGAGACATATTTAAAAACAAAAACGGGCGAAGCAACCTGTTTCGCTCACGCTCTTCAGGGAGATTTAAAATTTAAATTTACATTTAAATCTCCCGTTGAAGCCTGAAGAGCGGGAGCGAAGCCAGTTGCTTCACCCGTTTTCTTTTCTTTTCTTTTTTTTTAAATATGTCTCGTAATATTAAGTTTTATACTTTTATTTCGATATATATATATATATATATATATATAGTATAACTCAGATATAAGAGAGTTGTCGGAACCGGAGAAGTAGTCTCTTATATCTGGGTTTCTCTTATATCCGGGTTTGGTCTATTTTATATACGTTAACACAGGCTCTAATTTGGGACCAGAGAAAATCTCTCTTATATCCGGGTTTCTCTTAAATCCGGGTTACACTGTGTATGTATATATATATATATAAATACATGTCTGCTTAGTGTTCACTGTCTACATGTTTATGCATAATTACATCTATCTTTACGTATCTATCGAGGTTTATTTATATCTTTATCTTTATATCATTTCTCTAATTATTTTGTTATATCATAAATCTAATTATTTCTGTATACCAGTATCTATTCACATCTCGTCTACTTGCATCATTTTAAGTCTACCTATATGCCTATTTAAATCTGCTTATCGAGTTCTGATTATATCTGTATATGAATCTATCTATGTCTATTTACATCTATCCATTTATTGATATATGTATATAAAGGTTGCGATGGATAGATTGTCGTCTTAATTACGCAAAAATGAAAGTACTACTGACATCCTATTTTAACGGATATATTTACCAAAATTACACAAAAATATCATGAAATACCAAAGAGTAAATTTCTCCAATAAAATCGCCATTGGCTTCAACGACGACCCCCAGAAGACTTCAGAATCTCCTGCATCTCTTTTGGGCGGTCCCCTTGTTTGAGTTGGGGAATGCTACCATAATCCTTGTCTTCAGTTCCTCTTTAGTGTTACCAGGATTTTTTATCTCTCATGCAACTGCATCCTGCACATAATAATCAAGAGGGCCGCAGTCTGGGTAATTAGGTGGTCCTGTGTCTTCGTAATCACCATTAGACTCATCCATCTTTTTTTCCGAATCGTCTGAACTGTCTTCAGAGTGACACCCAAATCCTCTGCAATATTCGTATTGGGGCTTCCGTCGCGAATGCCAAGCAGTGCAGCCTGCCCTCTCAAATTTTATGGCGGTTTGAATAGCGTCGTGTTGCTATTTTTCTTATAAGATAATGACCAACTGACTCTACTATATTGTGCAATTGACAAATTCAAAGAAAAAAAAAACCAGTGCAGATATGCGAAATTAAATATATCAAATGGCCACAATTTCCCCATCACACTTTTTTATGTATTTTGTTTGCTCAAAATTATCGAAAAATAATTCCATTTTTGATTACTAATATCTTTCCATTTATTCATCTTATAGATACCGCTGAAAATCAAAGATTTGTTTCCAACATCAAATTTTCATTTTTAACTTATGTCGTCCTAAATTGAATGGGACACATTTATATTTCAAGAATATTTTATTTTTCCACAATTCGTACGCATCCTTACATTAAAAGAAATTATTTCTATGTCAATCTGATATTCGCATATTCTCTCTTCCGCCCTCTTTCTCTCTGATATAGATATATATATATATCCTACTTATTATAAAACGCATTATGCGTTTATATATTGGATCGGATTTCCTACATTTTTCAACCGATTTCAACAAAACTTCACAGAACTACGTAAAATTACCTTGCGGTGGTTTTGACAGCACCAAAAATTAAAAAAATACAATTGTTTTTGCAAGAAATCAATTTGAAAATACGATTAAGAGGCATCGCGAGAATGAAAGGGGGGCAACTCATATCGAGTTATACTTATTATAAAACCCAGCTTGTTTGTGCGTGTGTGTGTGTGTGTTCGTTTATATATGGGATCGGATTTCCTACATTTTTCACCCGATTTCAACAAAACTTCACTTATTTTTGGCAGGTAGTGTTTCTTATTGTCTTGCACACTTTTTGTCTTTATTTTTACATTCAGAATGCTTTAAAAATTCCATTTACAAGACAATTGTTTATAATAAAATTCTATTCAATCGGGAGACACATAACGATTGAAAACAATGTTTTTGTTTGAGTTTGGGTTTGAGCAATTCATAAAAAAAATAAAAATAATAATTAAGACATGCGTGTCCGTCAACCTTAAACAATAATCTTTGTCAATTTTATTTTTTAGTCTTTATGATGGTCGATACTTGATCTATCTCTTACTGTTACATCCCCTGGCAACGCCGGGCTCTACTGCTAGTATATATAAGAAATTAATCTTTCAATAGTTTTTTGATATAATTATGTCTATTCGTATCAACCATTTACAAATACACAAGAAAAGATACATTTATGATACATGTGTACACGTATGCATATGCAGGATGGCTATGGTTTAAAATCGTTACACTGATCTGTAACTGAATTAAAGAAGCCAGCCAAATATTTCTATATTCACCCAACGTATATCAAATCAATATTTGAATATATTTTCCTGTAAACGAATAATAGTTCCGCTTTCAAATTTATCTGTGTTCGTGATCAAAACTTTTAGTTAACACCAAAGCTTCTTTAATCCAATTAGTATTATTGTTATTATTACATGTACCTCCCATTCCCAAACACCTGTTTCTGGGAGACATTATCAGATAAATTCTCTTTGACCGATATCTTTTACGCACTGTAATGGATAAGATATATAATTTCTATATTTAGAATTGTATATTTAAGAATGTCTTAATGCCCTTCTTAATCGATTCGGCGTTTGCTTTTTTTTCTTTTTCCTTTCCTGTTTCGGGATATTTAGATTAACGTATTTAGACGATCCTTCTGTGACCGTTGCCAATGGCAACATGCTTGTTTCCACAAGACAGAAAATGTTCTTTCACATAAGCGAATTCCGTTAAATATGTCTTACATTCAATTTTCATAATCTTCCTTATTTATGAGGCATATACCGATGCTTAGCTAGGTTGCCTCCCACCCACCCCAAAAAACCGTTTTTATATTAAACAGTGTGTATTATGTCTAGCAGCCTTCGCGCTCGAAAAATCTTCCTAATATGCCACGCTCTCTGTGGCTGAGCGTGCTAAAGCATACTTGATAAAACAACGGTTTCTGCTACAAAGGGGTCAAAGGTTCCACCTCTGTCGGAAAGCACATTTTTGTTATGAGGATTTCTCCCGTGAGCAGGCCTATAGACGTAATATAGTAATTTTTAAATGAAAGACTGACGTCTGTTTCAAATACGGGCATCCACTAAAATTAGTTTTGAAGCAATAAAATATCAGATTAAAAATAAATCCGTTAATGCTTTCAAAAAAAAGAGAGGGGGAGAGATGTGTGCAAATTGTAATAAATAAATTAATGAGCGACTAAAGGGTGTGCAAGTAGGTTCCGAGACATGTACAGCAATTTATGCGAATACCGTTCTATTTCTTGCTAATGACAGAGTTACATAGGAAGTTGCCTGTGTTTCTGAATCATTATATAGACGGATATCGATTACTA
>CAHIKZ030005574.1:2267500-2435000 GCA_903632075.3 Acanthosepion pharaonis | reverse complement strand
ATCAAGTGATGATGTGGAATATAAAACAAAGAGTTTTAAAAGTTTTAAATTAATTAACGATCCTACACTAGGGAGAAACATTGTTACAAAAGCTAGAATAACTAATCAAAAACCAAGTATAGAAAGATTCAAAAGCTTGACAACGAAATCATGTTATAATAGCTATTCAGATCTTTAAAATACGTGTAATATTAAAATAATTTATACTAACGAATAATAAAATTATATGATAAATATATATATATATATATATATATATATATATATATATATATATATATATATACATAAAATAACATTATAAATTTAATAATTCCCTGACGATACGCTTAGGTGAAACCTTGTTAGGCTTGTCTAGCTCTCTAGGTCTAACTATATATATATATATATATATATATATATATATATATATATATATATATATATATATATATATATCATCGCCGACGACTCACCTGCAAGATCCAAATTACAGAGGAGGAATATTATTTATGAATTTCCTGCTCTTTAAGGAACTGCGTTCCTGATCAAACCAAATTAGTAATTATATTTGACACAGTACTATATGTCCATCAAGAAGACCTCGCTCTACCATAGCACAATTATGACCCATTTAAACAGACCCTTCGTCCGCAACTCGTAGAAAATACGTCTATAATAACGTCATTCACGTTTTAAAAGGGACAAAATTAACTGAAACAATAACAAAAAAAAAGTCAAAACTCAGCTATGAACACAGCCACAACGGGTTAACTATGTTTGGAAAAAAAACAAAACATTCCCATCACTATAGATACACATATATAAAAATCGCCATATACAGTTAAATATATATTTTTTTTAAATCCTTGATGATGGCTAAGAGAATAACCAAAAATCGTTCGGATATATAGCATATTTTGGCAGTTTTACCTCACTTTATATCGAGAAAGGAAATCACTTCTACAAACACACGAAAAATGAATAAAATGCTTAATCGCCGTACTTCGTCAGTCGTCTTTAATTAAACTTGTATGAAAGAGGGATTGCTGCCGAAATAATAATTATCTGTGTGTGTGATCAAGTGGAGAAATGTCTGTCTTCAAACGGTTAATATATAACAAAAAAATTGGAGTCAGATAAAACTAGAATAGGGTGATTTAAAGTGGAGATGAGCAGTGCCAGTTTGGAAGTCAAGAATTGAAATTCCTAGCTTTCTCGAGTTCGAACACGGACAACTGGAGCTATGGCAATGTATATGAGGAACAGTTTATCTTGAGCCATAATTTGTGCAGGTCGCTTACTTTTCGACTGTTGTTGAGTTAGGAAGAAAGCGAATAGACCATCCCCATTCCCAACGATACCTGATCTTGCCAATGTATTAAAATTATATTCAGGGTAGATAGTTGCATAGAAGAAGATCAAAAGCAATCATGTAGCGTATGTATAGATGAATCGATTAGGATCAAAGCGTTGAAATGAAAAGGCTCTCATAAATAGTATATTATGAGAATAGTTTCTCAATGGGTCTGGTTCAATGATCCGGCAACAGAAGAGGAATTTGCATAACATAAATAGTTTTATCTATTATGTTTACCAGAAGCCTAGGCCAATGTGCATGTGATTAAAATCTTATTTTCGTTTCTAATAACTTTGAGAGCAATAATCATTCATTAGAATACACAAGTTAGATTTTAAAATTATCCTCTTGTCACAGAAGGTCATAATTTGAAAAATATATTGATTTTACGTTTCTGAAAAACAATATTAAATCTTAATTGTCTTTAAAAGAAGCAGTAAGCATGTTGGCGTTCAGATATTACAATCAGCAAAAAATATGGGAGCTATGGAATTTAAAAATAAAACAATAAAAAAATGAATTCTAGAATCATTGTTTTCTCTGGAATATAACGTAGATAATAATACTGCTGATACTCGTATAGTTCCCAAGAAATTCACGTAGTCAATGAGACCAAACAAAGAGATTTTGTGGGGGTGTAATTAAGAGGTGTGGTCAAGACACTTTTAACAAATTCCAAAAGAGTCCGTCGGACCTAAGTTATTAGACGAGAGAAAGCAAACGAACTATCAGAAAAAAAAGCTTCACATATTAAAATGCAACAGGCACCCGAGGAAAGTGGGGAATATAGTGGTAAAATAAACCTAAGATAACAATAAACCAGAAAAGAATTTTATTGAATGAACATTAAATAATTGTGTTTTAATTTGTAAAAAGAGTTAGTTTCATATTATTTGTTTCTTTTTAAGGTAGTGAATAAGGTTTCGGGTATACCTTCCGTTAGCTCCAGTTTTTACCATCTTTATAACTACTCACTGCGATTCCCCTTAGAAATTTATAGCCCACTACCATATATATATATATATATATATATATATATATATATATATATATATATATATATATATATATATATATATATATATTTAATATGTATTTGAACAATAAAAAAATATTAAAAATTAAAATCTTCAGACACACTGGGTTGTAAATTAATATTCTTTCGTTTTTTTATTATTACATTTAGATTCCTTGACTAGTTTCGGCCAAAATGGCCATCATCAGAAGAAGAAATATTTCTGCTTGCTGGTAGCAGTAAACTACAGAAATGAATGTCTTGATGGAGAAAATGAACTTTTGTCTGTAGTTTTCATTTGCTGTTTTTTGGTTTTTTGTTATCTTTTTAACATGAATTTTTTAACATTCCTTGTGTTGGTCAAACATTATATATTAAATTGACGCCAAGCAAGACAGGAAAGCAATTGAGGCACAACGGGTTACTGATTGTGGAAGAGTTAAAAACAGAAACAACTACTAGAAAGTGAGATCAGAGTAAAGTAAACAGAAGCAGAGCAGATAGCGATTGATATTGCATTTAAATTTTTGCAGATTAAAGTTGGTTAGAGAGCATGGGGACAGAATGGAATTCCATAAGCGAGAAAAGAAATTCTCACAGTTACTTTTAGCCAGCTCAACAGTATATTGGTGAGACCTCGTCTCTCTCTCTCTCTGATACACACACACACACACATATACATATATATATATATATATATATATATATATATATATATATATAGGTTTGTGCTAGTGAGTTTGCCTAATCTCTGCAGCAAGTCATTTTTATTGTAAATTACGAGCAGATTTAATTTTGCCACTTATTACAAAAGAACTGTCAATTACGAAAGGTTAGGCATTATTTTTAAGTTCATTAATTTGTTAAAAGAAAGTTATTTTTTTATATTATTTTTTCCTTTTAAGGTAGTGAATAAATTTTGTTTTTTATTCGAATATTGCGTAAAACCTCAAACTAACTACTCATTCAAATTGATAGTACGAGAATTAGTTGTCTACAAGAGGTGGAGAGTAAGGTGCGGATTAATGAGCAAATTAATTATAACTGATGTAATATAGCGGCTCGGGTTGATGAATCAGAGACCGGAGTTCGAATTCCAGTCGAATTCATTACATTCACTTACGTGCTAATACCCTTGGGGAAGGTATGAATCCTCTTCTCCTCCCCTCAGCTATGGGTAAATAGCAGGAGAGACCGAGATCTATAGCCTTGGATGGCAACTGGTCTATCAGAAAGAAATTTCTGTATCTCCGTCTGAACCCCTCTCTCTCTCACATTATATATATATATATATATATATATATATATATATATATATATATATATGAGTTTGTGCTAATGAGTTTGCCTATTCTCTACAGCAAGCCATTTTTATTGTAAAATATGGGCAGGTTTAATTTTGCCACTTATTACAAAAGAACTGTCAATTACGAAAGGTTAGGCATTATTTTTAAGTTCATTGTTGGGAAAAAAAATCGATTCTTCTGTTTCTTGCCACTAATTATCAAGTTTTCACCGTGGTGTATTTTTGTTTTATCTTTTACAGCAACCGGAACCTCTTGTTTTCAACTGCCCTAAGTCAACCTGAATTATTCTAGCCATGGTTAACAAGCCGTTATTTGTAAAAGAATGACATCAAGTGCGGAGATAGAATTACTTCTCATACAATAAGCGAGACAAATATAATAAATTTGTATTTTTTATCTTTTTTTTCGGTTAATAGCGTTCGAATGAATGCGAAAGCTCGAGTTTATTTGGCTTTCTGTTTAATTAATAAGTTCAGGTTTTTTGCCGTTTTTATGGTTGTCTTTTCAAAGTCTTTTTTTTCTGCTATGTTTTATTCTCTTGTAATTCTTACATATTTCTGAAGGCGGTGTTCTTTCTTCCGATTACCTCTTACTTTTATTTCCCCCACTTACTCATCGCCGATAGCAATAGGCTAGCCAGGACGCAACAAAAGCTTAGTTTTGATTACGTCTTAATTAGTCAGTTGGAAATTAGCCGAGATGAATTCTTATGTATAGCATTATTTCTTTTACGTTTGCAATTCTTTTTTCTTTTCTTTTTTTATTGCGATTTACTTTATTTTAGTTTTCTTCGATATTTTTTGTTCTTGTTTCGCTTTTCTTTCTTGCTTCCAAACATCTTTTTCTTGTTTATTTATTTACAAATTATTTTTTTCTTTCTTTTTATGCTTTCCTTTTCCTTACCAAATGAGTTTGTTTAATTTGACGTATGTTCTGTTATTTCAGCTTTTTTTTTTTTTGCTGATTCTTGCATCATTGTTTATTTCTATATTCATTCATTTTTTTTTAATTTCTCCTTCATTCATTCATTAGTTCATCGTTTCTTAATCCTTTTTGGTCTTTATTTCTTCCGTTCTTTAATATTTGTTTTCATTCATTCATGATTTTCTATTGGCCTTCTTACTTTTTCATTTTCTTTCCTGCTTTACTTTCCATTGTCATTTTGTACTTCATCATTTCCTTCTTTCAGCATACTTCAATTCTAACGTCTCTCTTTATTTCTTCCTTCTTTTAATCCTATTTTTTCGCTTTCTTCTTCGTAATCTCTTTCTTTGACTTCCGTCTATGAATTACTGTTTCATTCATTATTTCCTTCCCACGGATTTTTCTTTTGCTTCCTCCACCCCTTCTTTTTCTTGTTGCTTCTTTTCTTCACATTTATTTCTACATTAGTCCATTCTCTCGGGTTTTACCTTTACTATTTCTATCTTTTCTAGTTTATTTCGTTCCGTTTATCTTTAAGATTTTACGTGATTCATTTTCGTTATATAGTTCTTCCTTCTTTCGTTTGCATTTTTGTCTAATTAATAACATTCTTAATATTTATTCTTACCTGTTCATTCACAGATATTTTTTATTTTTCATTTACACCTTTCTTTTCATTTAATTTCTATTTCGTCTGACTTTTGTGTTGTTTTTTTCTTCCATTTTTTTCTTCTTACCTTTCCTCTTACGATATTTATTTATCTAGATACACTAATTATCGATTGAGAAACATCTATTTACCGCTACTTGAGGGCTTTCAAGAAAAACAGATTTTCATGTCGACTGACATTAACTGACATGCAAGTAAACTTCCGGTTCTCTCTCATTGGAATAAAAAAAAAAAACTCTGCTTAGAACAATATAAAAACGTTCGTAAAGAAATTCAGATGCGAATGTTGATTCTTTTTAGGTCTTGAATAATTTCTTTGTAAGTATTGATATACATTATATATGAGAGAAACATTTCTGCTCTAACAACAAATCAATCTCCATTTTAATAAAACTCTATATTAACGTAGCATATAAGATGTATTTACATCCTCAAAAATGGGGGACATCGTAGATTTTATGCCTGGTTTACTTACCTCGAAACTTTAAACGTAAATGTTACTTCCGGCGCTATGGAAAGAAAGAGTTTAAAGCATTTTTAAAAATCCTTTTTTTTTTTCCCATATTTCGACATATTAACTTAATCAGTTAAAACTCCTAATGGTAGACGCGTCTACGGAGAATAACTTCATCTACTCCGACGTTAACGCTTAGGTGATGGCATGGTTTATAGTTGAAACAGGTACGCATTTCTTACATTTATAGTTATTTTGAGATGAGCTTAAATTCCGGATTCCGAAGTGTAAGTAGATTCTTTTCCTATTATATGATCGGCCGAACGCAGTTTACCTGTTAGGCTTCTCATCGATCTGCCATCGTAAATTACTATGTCAAACTGCTTAGATATGCTAATACGTGAAATGAACTCTGATTTCCTAAAATGTTAATAATGTTGCTGAGGCAACTGCAAAGAGTCATACTTTTTACGGAATACATTTTTACACAAAGGAATTTGTCAAAGAAGGTCTTAAAGAATCGACTTTAGATTATTGATTTTCTAAGTGAGGCTTGGATGTGACACATGGCTGAAAGTATGTGGCACCCAGTGAGGATCGAACTCACTATTCAGTTGTAACAGTTTTAGCAAGACCAGCTTTCTAACCATTATACCACGCCGAGGTGCCCAAATCGACTTTAGATTAAATGAGATCGCCAGAACAGGTCATTTTTTTTCTGTGTAAGAATGATATTTTTGTCTGGATTCAATAAAAAAAAAAAATATTGCTGTTACGAATGCAGAATTACGTAAATGCAAATTCAAGTCTTTTAACGTTTTATCGTCATCCCACAAAACTCCAAACTTCGCAAATGAGTTGCTTATAAGTTGATTCATATCAGCCAGTAAGCAAATATAGAAATTGGTATTGGACTGCCTTCCCATGAAAGCATCACATCATTTTTAGATGGATGATTAAAAATATGTATATTATAGTAATATAAAAGGAAAACTGTGGAAACAATAGCAAAACAGAAAAAAAAAATCAAAATGAAAAATGTTTTGGGGTATTTCGTTGTTGATGTCCACTTCTAATTGTTACCAGTATTATGATTACAGAAACAATTGTTATTAATACACGATTTTTTTAAGAGATGGCTCAAAGTTATATATGAAGAAAAACGTAGAGCCTCATTCTGATAATACATGGCTTTATCAAGTAAATACTTGATCTGGAAACAAAGGTCATGAATGAGATATACGTCTGCAGCCACTTTAAACTCCAGATGTTTTCCATTTGATTAACAACTATTCTGCTGTTTACAGAAGCATTTTGTCTGATTTGTTACCGCTCCGTCACCGAGGCCCATTGGTACAGTTGATATGACGTTTGCCCCCTGTCGTAACTGTTCGAGTTTCAATTCTCAATAGTGGATGCGCACTGCTGATGAGTCCCAAATATAGGACGAAACGGCCGTCCAGCGCTTCCTGCATTCTGTTGAGGTTTCTTCTAGACTCGATGAATTACTTAATTATGCCTTCTTTTTTATATTTTCTCATTTCGTCGGCAATTTGAAATCAGTTTTTTTATCAGAAGCAATCAAGATATATTGATGAGCTTAAAGAAAGAATTAAATATGAATGAAGTAAAATGGCAGCGGAAACTCTCTGACGTCATAATGAATCATGCAGGCACAGTTTTGAAATTTGTTTTGAAAAAGTAGGACATTTTGAACAGCACATATAACAATTAAATAGAACGTACCGCTGCATCTGGACAATTCAACAGTAAATTGATGAGACCTTGTTACCAATCTAGTGCAGCGTTTAAATTCATAAACTCTAGGTAGCATAGTCGAAAGTTAATCAGAATAATTACCATGAAACTATTTATAGAAAAGGCACAGGGATGTTACCTTATGGCTCAGGTGAGTCACTAAAGCTGAGATTACAGGTCAATATCAATAATATTGCGGATTATTTGGATTTTATCAAGAATATTTATAGCATGAACACCAGACACTATGTGGCAGCAATCATGGATGAATAGTAGACTTAAGAAATATGTAAGTTAGATTCTTGAGAGAAAAGGTTTCTAGCGCAATACAGAGAACCAACTTAGACCTAGAAATTGATTCAATATAATCTTTCCACTTCATGGAGATGGAACTTAGACTACTTATCTTAGGATGTCAAATCTTCTCCACATTAGCTATTAGACTAATAAGATCGACCAGTTTTTATTTGACTTTGTGTCGTACAAAAAACACCTTTATAAATAGTATATAGCAGCAATGATTGTTTAAAAAAATGAAACCTTTTTTTTAGTTTTATCCTTCTAACATCTTTTGTGTGTGTTGCTAGCTTCCACTTGGACGCAGTTTCGAAAATAAAAACGCGTAGATCTATTTTATACAATCATATTATTATTCAAATTATTTTTCTTATACAATTGTTCTTCCCATAAAAGTATTTTGAAAGGAAAATTACAATGACAATATGGAAGGTAATGAAATTAGAAGAAGACACTATACTGTAGATTTTGCTTCGGAATAAAAAATACCGTTGCGTTGATTTTTGAATTGCCATCCTAATAATAATAATAGATATCTTAAAAATATTGATATCAAGAATAAAGATGAGACGTCTACGTGATTACTTTTATTTTTAGATATCAAGACGTTTTAGGACATGGGCTGATTATGAATCTCCACGCATTACATTTTCTTTATTATCTATGAATTACCATGATTCTTTGAAAAAAAAATAGCAGTGTTTTCCGGTTACTATCTCGGCGGCTTTGAAATCTGATTTAATAACAACCGGCCTATATAGGCAAGTCTTACCAAAGAAAAAGGGTTAAACCCGACAAGAAACTAAGGTTATCCATCGGAATAACAAAAAATAATGTCGAATTAAAAAATCCAATCAATAAAATTCTTATTCATGTGTTAGTTTTCATTGATTAATCAATGAGAAACAAACAACACACATAAAACATATAATTGTATTTTCTCCTCTATATATTTATTTTATGAGGAAGTTTAAACAAAAACGAAACATTTTAAGTTTATAAACCTTCCCTACTTGTTCCTTATCATATCGAGGCCGTGTAATGGTTAGCAAGCCTGTTTTTCTAGGACAATTACAACTGAGAAGAGAGTTCGATCCTCACTTTCAACCTTGTGCCACATCTAAGATACGCTTGGAAAATCACTATATATATATATATATATATATATATATATATATGACAATATGAAAACTGTAGTTATTGCCGACGCGTTTCGTCCAATCTGGACTTTCCCAATGCAAAAAAACGAAATGAATTTAATTAAGCTAACTAACAATAACAAAAAAACAGAATCTTCTTAGCAACTGGAGGAATGTAGAGAACGCTATTTTCCTAAGAACATTTGCTAAGAAGGCTATTTTGCTAAGAACATTCTGTTTTTTTTTTTTGTTATTGTTAGTAACTTTCTTTAAATTGATTTCGTTTTTTTTTTTTTTGCATTGACAAAGTCCACCATGGACGAAACGCGTCAGCAATAACTATAGTTTTTCTATTGTCATTTATATTTATAAATATTGTCTTTTCCACAGGTTAACTCTGAGAAATATATATATATATATATATATATATATATATATATATATATATATATATATATATACATACAAAATCCATATTGAAAAAATTAATATAAGCAATGTTTATTTAGGAATTAGAGAATACTTCCTGTGGTCTACTGATCAGATGAAATGTGACATTGCTGCAAATTTGGCCCATGGGCCCTAAATTGCCGACCTCTTGTCTCTTGTGTTTGTGACAGTGATATTCACTTGGATTAAGTTAGAGGGCACAGATCGAAATTCGTGGAAATTTGAGAGTAAAGATGATGCTACTTCATTCTCAGAAGTCAGGAGAAACGACCTCAAAACCGTTATTGTTATAAATACGACGTTACCTGCCTAACTATATCAAGTTCACAATAATTGAGTCCTTCACAACGCTGGACAGTCGTACTAGCTCTGAGAATTGTATATTTTCCACGGCTGCCAACAATCAACTTTTCGGCTAAGCTTGACTTCAGAATTTCATTGTAACCAACATCGTCCCACTTGGAAGATTGGTGCTACATAATCTGTCTTCCAAAGTTTTTTTTGTGCTTTCCATAAATGCTAATGATGTAATAAATTTTTTTTACTACATACATAATTATAAAGATGAATGACTGTTGAAATCGAAAATTATTAGCTTACTTAATTACCTCTGAGTTCGGAATTCACTGGGCTTCAGATTATAAAGACCTTGTGCCAGACAATGTTAAACTTGATAAATAAATAGCCATGACGCATGAGACTATATCCTGAACCTAATTCCGCTAATTATTTTCACCCTTTTCTCATCCGCTCTTACAAGGGAAATGAAGGTCTGTGCGAATTAGGTGTTAATTTCCGTTTGTATTATAAATCGTTCGGTTCTCATTAAACTGATTCGCAGTGATCAGAAGCATTTGGCCTCGGAAAACGTCTTCTCAATGTCGTTGATTCTAAGCGATTAGCATAATTACTCAGTTTGACATAGTAAGGTACAAGGCCAGATCCGTGAATAGGCTGGCAGGTACATTGCGTTAGGCCGATCATATAATAGAGAAGCATCTACTTACACTGTAAATCAGATTTCGCATTTCGGAATTTTAACTCGTCTCAAGATTACCCACTATGAATGTAGGAACTGCGTACCTGTTTCAACCCCAAAGCAAGATATAACCTAAGCGTTAAAGTCAGAGTAAATGAAGTTATTTACGTGCCTCATACAAATACCACCACGGCAATTTCAACTGGTGCTATTGCCACTGATTTCTTGAAAAACAGTTCGTTTTTACATTTTGCTTGAATTTTTACCATTCTCTCTTTTGTCTGAAAGGCCAAGAAAACGGATTGATTTCAGTTGTTTTGTCTTTGATAAAACATGCGGAGACCAGATAACATGTCTGAGAGAAGAACATGGTTAAAAACACAGTGTTTTCAATTGATAATGAGCGTTGTGTTTATCTTCCGTACATAAACCAAAAAAGAAAAATGAAACAAAGGGTTTTATGCTAAGCCATCCTCTCATAACATGTGCACAATAATAACGATTGCCTATTGCGCGCGTTTATTAAACGCAAAGGCAAATGAGTGCAGTTTCTTCATGATCTAAAAATAATTTTATATTCGTTCATTTGGAAGAATTTGGTTTCATTCAAATATGAAAATTCTACCTCAAATACAGACGTTCCTGCAATGTGAAAGAAAATGTCAAGTGAAAAGATTCGAGCACGCATTGTGTCATTATTTGAAAACATTGCGTAGTAACCATAAAAAATAACGGATTTATTTCAATATAACAGATAACAGTATGCGTGTGCTCTGCCAATGAACAGAGCTTTACCGATTGACCCATGATTTGTGATTAAGGTTGTATCTGTTCCTTCCTCATGTATGTAATCTACAAGAAGATGTAGGGGAGCGTGAGAGATATATTATAATTGTTCGTAATTTTTAAACTTTGAGACGAGTTCTAACTGAAGTTCAGTTCATTATATTAATTTATTTGAAAAGGCATGAATCCATCTCTCTTCTCCCATATAAAGATTAACTAGTAAGATCTTTATCGCTAATAACCTTATTATCCGCCGTCGCTCCCCCTCCCAAAAGGAAACTGCTCACAAAGTATTTTGATTTGGCTTTAAATAACCCATAGAGGCTGATAAATAGCTAAACAAAAGCAGTCAAACAACCACCCTCACGAGTTGAAACATTATTAAGGCAAAAATCGTTTTGATCATTTCAAATGGTATTATAGATAGCATAGTAGTGTGCGTATAGTGATTATCACATTATGTTAAGATAACAGTTCCGATATAGAATTATTTTTCTTAAGGCAAACGTGGATTCATTGTACAAGACAAATCAAAAAGATTTTAGACTGTAGACGGTTTATGTACTCGCTTACGGTTGGCAAAGGAAGCTAATGAATAGCTGAATAAAATATATTTCAAAGACGTACATTTGATGAAAAACCGGCTTGTTTACGCGACATTCTTCTTCTTTTAGGTCCTGTGTCCTTTCAGGGAGTAAGCAATTAGGGCCTTCCATATCTTCCTGTCCCAAGTAACTCTAAACAGATTTTGTCTTTTTCTTATTTCTCAAAAACCCTATTCTGTCATTCATTTGCTCAAGCCCATCAAATATATAATTCGCTGCTTTCCTCTTTCCCTTAGTTTGTCCTGTGAGTATCAGATTTTCCAAGGCCCACTTCCACAATACGTGCCCCAGAAATTTCAACGTTCTTTTTCTGATAATATGCATGTTTTCATTTTGCGTTTCATTTTATCTAAAACATCGTCGTTCGGTCCATGGTATCCTTAGCATCTTTGTGTATAACCACATTACTGTTGCTTCAAATCTTTTCTTCATTTTTGAAGAAATTGTCCAGCATTCACTGCGATATATGAAGACACGTAACAGTTCATAATATATATATATATATTATATATATATATATATATATATATATATATGTGTGTGTGTGTGGAGACAGAGAGAGAGAGAGAAATAATCTAAATATCAAGTAACGATAAATATATCAATGTATCTAAAAATATAAATACTTACATGAATAAATAAATATAAATTTTAAATTCAACACAATATTAATAGAATGAAAGATAAATATCCACTGAAAGTTTAAAAAAATGGATTATTGTAAAACGAAAACACATTCTCATATGAGATCTCTGTTTTATCCTAAGAGCCTAAAAGTTCAAGACGACGTTTCTGATTGTCGAACAGACGAGATAGGGAAGTAGTTTCGAGAGCCACGTGAATAAATATCTCTATTTATAATTTCCCTAATTTAATTTAGGGGCCGTACAGTATATTGCTTAAAAACGCAAGCAATAAATACCAGCAAAGAAAGAAGTCAACACAAACTTAATCAGCTTTACTGGAACATAGTATATAAAATAAATACAGAAATCGAAGAATAAAACAATGTGTGTGTCGATATTTATCGAAATCAAAAACAATGAGAATAAGAAAAATGAAAAAAAAGATTGTATAGCGGATTTAATCTAAGCGAAGACAATTCCCTACTTTTGAGTTAAATCAGAGTAACCGCTGATTTTCAATAGAATCATGATAATATCGAAGTGAAAGTTCAACCAAATATTTATGAGGCACTTATTATACATCTACCATGTGTTAGTGAAATGGACTGACAGGAATATAAACAAAATAGGCAGAACAACATTTATCATCAATAATTGGTCAAATTAAATGATGTTTGAATAACTTGACTTGCGAGTGTGTTCACGCTCATGTATCAGTACCCAAATGACATAATCTCCGAAGTTGATTAATATTTTTATAATAATATGAAAAAAAAAAATTATGTATCACAATACGGTGAAGGTAGAGTTGTAAGGTCGGGATTTTTTAATCTCGAATACCTCAACTGATCCTAGATAGGGCTAATATTTCAGGTTGCCGGTGAGATTCGACTGGACGAGTGGGAATTTAATATTAATTACGCCTGACAGGACAAAGGAAGGAAACGTCTATATATCCGAGGCTGTTAAGCCTGAAAAATACAAAATGGCCGCAGACGTAGTCGGAGAAAGCACCAGAGAGTCGATTTGGAGAAGGGTCCAGGGGACAAATGGACGGAGAGAGATTCAGGAACAGAGAGAGAGAGAGAGAGAGAGATCCAGGAACACAGAGAGAGAGAGAGAGTAAAGCGTTAACAAAACGTAGAAGAAGAAAACAGAAACCAATCATGCATTCTCCAACCCTGTCCTATTTGCAAGTCAATATGTCGCCTTCTTTTAGTCTATTTAGAATAAAACATGTTTTTCGTATTTATTCGATTCTCAGTTACCGTCACGTGCGATTTTTTTTTCTGTCCCTAACATCTATTTTCAATGAACAGGTCTTCTGTTTCTACATTCGTAATTTTAGGAACACGAAAACCACACTTCTGGTCTTCGATTCGGTACCATAATAACACAATCAGTTTCATTGATCGAGACACTTGTGAATTGCTTTACGGTTGCCATCAGTTTAAATTGTAAGAACATTTTTATTATGATAAATGTAAATAAAATAATAATAATAATAGATAGATAGATAGATAGATAAAATTTAAACCTCATTTAAAATAAATTAAAATAATAAAAATAATAAAATTATTCCCAACATCTAACATCTCGCCAAAAGAAATGAGATGAAATCTCTTTGTCCAGGAACTGTCGGTGTAACTTCCCTCCGTGACAGGACTAGAATATTCAGGCCCCTCCGCCACGAGGGTTGCATGTGACACAAGGCCGGGTTTAACGTGGGTTCTCCGAGCCTGTAGACTCGGCCAAAAAATGCCCGTAGAACCCGCATAAACGGGATCGGGTTGGATAACCTCCCCGAACGAGGCTCTGCCCTTCGGCATAGCCTCGTCCGGGTTCCTCTCTGCTCAGAGGCAGAGAGTTCGACCTGCCAGCCGGAAAGATTTCCGTGACAGGACTAGTGATATTACAGAGTGACTTACTCGCTTTTATAACATGAACATTATTACAATTGTAATGTAAAACACGCACACAAATACATAAATATAATTGTACTAAAATTACCATACAATTTGCCATGCTATTGGGTACGTTTGTTTGTAATGTTTTCCTTATGAACACAAATTTATGACTGCTATGGTATGAGTGAATACCTCAACAAAATACAGATGTAACAGAAACGAAGAAAAAATTTGCATTAAGAACGCTAAGATGTGAAAATGATATTAGATTGTAAAGTATTTTATTCTCGATATCCGGTGCTGATAAGCCTATCATTAACACAGTTCATAAACCTATAATTAATAACGGATTTTTAGATGAGTAATTGATATCAGATTTTTATTTTATATTTGATAACATATTTTTAAGAATTTTTTTTTAAAATTATTATTAATGAGTTAAATATTTTATATGAATTGTAATTATTTTAGACGCATTTCAGATAGGTGTAAATGAAAGATCACGGAGTTAGATATATATATATATATATATATATATATATGTATATATGTGTGTGTGTACATATATATATACTTTTTTGTTTTCTTTCTCTTTGTACTTTATGTTTTAAAGTAATATCAGTTTCAATCGATATAATAAAATTTTGTACTCTAAAAAATACATAAACATTTGGGTTACAGTCTACCTTTTTGTCGTATTTGTATGATTGCTTTTATTAGGATTTCCATTCACGCTTCTTTTATATCTTACAGCTAGAAAAATGCATGAAGAATTAAGCAGGCATATCATGTTGGCTGAATTTAACAAAACTTATTTGAATGCATTCTTGCTGTTTAAATATACTTTATGTAAGGTATCCAAAACTGCAGCGACAAGAGTATAAACACTCAATACGTACTTTCATAAGTCACAGTAGTTAGATTTCGGTATATATACTGGAGTAGGGGAACATGAACAGAGTCTGAAATCTTCTTGACCCTGACATCTCAAAAAAAAAATACAAAATGATATTTCTGCTAAAAAAACAACAAAAAAAAAACACATTAAACGTTATATAGTTAACTTCATTGAGTCTCTCTTTTGTTTTTTACAGCTGAACAGCTCATGGTGACTTATTTAAAGCCAGAATATAGATTTTATTTTTAGAATAATTATATTTTTTTACTATTGAGTATTGCTTTAACACTGGAAATGAATAATTTTTTCCCAGATACAAGTCATGTTTAGACCATGGCTGCGTGAGCAGATGAAGAAATAGATTAATACTTTCCTCAAGAGTATTTACACAGAAATGAATGTAACTAATTCAGAATTCAAACTCAGTTTACTGAGAAAATAGTTGGACCAAATAAGCTAAACAACTTATGTAAAAAAAAAAAAATTAAGATAGAGTTTATATGTAAAAGGACACTTAATAAAGACAAAATGAAAACTTCTCTTAGACAACCCGTCTCAATCCCCGACGGACTTTATGATTGCAAACCTTCTTAAAAACTTTATTAAAGTAAAACTCATTCTTCAATAATCACATAAACCAATCAAAAGCTCACACTAAAGTCTCTCTTTCTCGACACACACAAAGTGATAAAATCTTCAGCACAAGTATTTTAAAAAAAAGCAGCATTTTTTTTTTTTCGTAAAGCACACAAAATAGGATGTGATCTTCATAAGCACAAACAGAGCTAAATAAGAAATTCAATCAACCACAACAATAATGAAAAATATATAGATCCTAAACTGGGATCAATGTGTAAGACCTGTTCTACTCGTTTTACAAACGGGAAGGCACCTGGTCTAGGAGATTCCAAACATTTGGCAGCACCATTCTCATTGCACGAATATTGTCTGTAATGTTGACTACAGCGTAATAATGGTCGCTGTTACTCATCAATTTTTTCTATTTTGACGTAATACATTTGTATGGGCAACCCACATAGAAAAAAAAACATACATTATATCGCATCTTACCTTAGGGAAATTGCTGAAGAAATATCTACTATTGTCTATCCTTGTTGATATGAGAATGATATCAGATAAAGCCCCGACTCTCTCTCTCTCATATATATATATATATATATATATGTGTGTGTGTGTGTGTGTGTGCGTGTGTGCGTTTCTAAATTTATAAATGATTTTAAAATAGTGTGTTATGAATAATTTGAATAAAAGTCCGCAAATATTCGTTATTATTCGCTGATTGAAAAGCAAGTTACCAAATAACAATAGTAGGGATTTTTTTTTCTTTTTTTCCCCCCATTAATAATGAAATCTAACGAAGTTGCATCAGATCAATTTTATCGTTCTGTCTGCTCTGTAGAGTACTCACTAACCTTTCATTTTATTCAAAGACGCACGCAAACAGTCTAACTCTTACAAAGAAAAATCACCTCACTCCACTTTGTTCCAGCTGGAGCAGTCTCAGCGTGAGGGAAATAGTGGTTAATCTGGTCAAACATTACGACAGATTAGTGATTTTGATCATGACTGCTAAAACAAGGATAAGATCAGCAAGTAAGTGCGTCCAGAGACGGAGTAAAGTTTAGCGAACCATTCTGGTTTACCATTACTAAAAAATAGCAAGTTCCATAGACAATGGGTGCTCCGTACATTAGCCTTCTTGGAAATTTAAACTTAGTTGCACAAAAAAAAATGTTTCTGGGTTTTGTGGCCATTAAACGGAAATTAACATTTCTAGGTGTTCTTTTTACTCAAATCTACAAAATTCCTATTGTGCTTAGGATGAGAGAAAGTCAATCACTGATGTCTGACGTGCCCGAAATCGGGAGTGCCTAGGTAACTGGACAATTTCTGATACAATTCTTCGTTAATACTATGTTAAATATATCATCACGGGTACCATGTATGCAGATGGGGGTCTATTTTAATTGTGTTCACGTGTCAAACCTTCCATATGTACGGTAGTGAATAAATGTACGCCTGAGGGGCTCCTGTTGAGTTCTGTGTCGTCACTGAATCCCAGCGCTGCAGCATAGATGGTATCAATGAAAGACGTTTTTTTTTTCTTATTCGTTTTATTAGTGGATAGGGATAGGCGTGGCAGTATGGATTCTAGGAGGCAGCGAAAGAAAGAACTTCAATGGAGCGTATGGGTTAATGTCCATCCGCACGTGATCTTGGTCTGTCTCTCCGACCTGGGTGTGGGGAAGCATATCGACGCTTCAAAATTCCTGTGGTCCTCCGTTGGAATGGCGCTGTTTTGGACCTATCCAAAACTTACACAAAGGAAATTCATCATTGTCAGAATACCACATATCCGTGTTATTTTGAAAAATCGCTGACGTTCCCGGTTACAGGTTTATACCTTGAAACAATCCAAGTTAGTGGTGGCCACCATGTGGGTAGGTTGAGAAATAAACATGTATGTATGAAGACCTTCAGTGTCACTGTATACTGTACCACGCCTATCATTGTGGGTGTCGGGTAAATAATAGCTTTTATCCAGTTGAAAATATGTTATATATATGTAAATATCACACAGAGGCAAAACTTATTTTCAAGAAATCGTTTCTGTATCGGATTTAGATGCAAGCGTGTACCATCGAATATCCGAATGAATCTATAATGAGGAACTTCATGTAAAAGTGTCTCTCCGCGTTTATTATATATATATATATATATATATATATATATATATATATTACAATAAAAACATGTAATATCCTAAAATAGATAATATTGCTCTCCTATGTATGGGGCTCACTTTTAAATTAAATATTACGAACGTTGAAAGCGTACTTCATTCGTTCTCATCGTACCTGTATATATATATATATATATATATATATATATATATATATATATAAATAGAATGAGAACGAATCAAATATAAATTCAAACACTCATAACATTAATTTAATACAGGGCTCAATAAAATTGTTGAGCAATATTCTTTATTATAGGATATTACATTAGAACATTAATATATATGTGTGTGTGTGTCATTTCAACCCAAGCAAGGCGCCAGTAGATCGCAATGGCCTTAGAAGAAATAAATGAGTTAAGTGAGAATGAGAAGGATTGAGGAAATGCAAAAAAAAAAAAAAAAAAACAACGAACAGGATTCAAGAAGACGGTAAATGACGATTGACGGTGCATTTAATTTTTTGTCAGGGAAGCATGAAATCAAAATGGAGTTCCAGAGGAAGAAAATGCATAAAAGAACTGTTGAAGTAGAAGTGGCGGTAGCATCGAGCTTTTTCAGCCGTAAAACGGTGAGACCTAGATGCCTCTCTCGTAGCACGATTAAATTTATGCAGTCGGTGCACCAGGGAAGAAAAAATGTCATCGGAGCAGTTGCTATATTTGTAGAAAAGGCAGAGGGAAGCCACGTCACGTCAGTGAGAAATTGACTTGAGTCGAGACGCTTAGTCGGGATCGATTGCATTACAGGTATTTCTTTAGAATTTGTCAAGAATATCGAGATGCACAGCAGGAACTTTGGACTCGATTGGGCAACAGTATTCGATACAGGAACTAATGATAGATTTATAAATGTGCAAGATGGATTATATCTAGAATTTTTTTTTCCTTTGCATTACATAGTGAACCAATCTTCCTTTCCGTAGGCGAAACAATTGTTTCGATATCGCCGCTCTAATTCATTCAGTGGAAAACGTGAGTCCAAAAAAAGTGTAATGTGTTTCTCTCCTGGAGTTTAGCATCAGCCAGGTAGAAAAGTTTATCTGTGGTGATTAAATAAAGCAGTTTTGTTTTGGCAGGTGTTAAAATTTACAAGTCATTTATTATCCCAGTTAACCACTGATTGGTGGAACTTTTCAAGAGCAGTTGCCATGTTTACTTTTTCAGGTATGTCGGATTTGCTACTACTAATGTTTTGAATTATTAAGAAGACCCGTTTATCTCGGCAGAAAAATAATGAAACATAATGTTTATTTAGAGAACAAACATGCAATCCGACTGATACGAAAGAATGAAATGCATTTTAAACTCATAAATATTCTTCTGTCCTTTTCCTTCAGGATGTTGGCGATCATGACTCTCCACAATTTCCTATCCTTTGTAGCTCTTGATAAATGTTACATTTTGCTCTCTCTCTCTCTCTCTCCCAATAATAATAATAAATTCAATTAATGTAAAAGAAAAAATATATCAGTCTTCGGACCGTCATCAATGAGTAATATCTATTCTCCTCAATTTTACAAATGAAAAGGCGCTCCGTCCCGGGGATCCCAACCCTCCGGCAGCACCTTCCTCATTGCACTCGGAGAGATGACGTCAGAGTAATATCGACTCTAGCGTGACGTTGGTCGCGAGGACTCGTTAGTTGTTCTCTATCGCCAATATTTACGCGTATAAGCACCCCACATAAAACAAACAGACCTTGTGCCGAGTTGTACGTAAGTTTTGAGGTCTGGTAAATAATAACTTCCTGATTCCACCGAGAATTTTATAAATCTCTCTAATGGCCAACTTACCAAAGAACAAAAGGAATTATGTATCTCTTCTTCCTGTTAAGTATAAGTGTTCTTTTTCTTTCCATTTTTTTTTTTATAAAATTAGGTCCTAGATCACATGTTCAGTCCATGGTATTCACAGCATCCATCCGTATAAATCACATATCCGTACATTCAAATCTTTTCTTAACTGATACCAGGCTTATATTGTTTTGTTCACATTAAAAAACATACCAGGATGAGGCAGCTGAAGTTTCTGAGACACATAATGAGGAAGGAATGGCTGGAGAATCTGATAGTCACAGGTCGAATAAAAGGAAAGACAAGGGAAAACAACGCATGACATACCTGGCGGGCTTAAGCAAGTGGATGACAGAACGTGGTCTGGGGGAGGAAACAGAGGGAAGAAACTTGTTGAGAACTGCAAGGGATATAAAAAATAGGTGGAGAGCCATGATCGCCTGCATCCAGAAAGGACATGGCACATAAAAAGAAAGAAAAGAGACAGGTTTCTATGACCATCAAAATAATATATACCTACAATGTGATGGCGTGTATATGTGTTCAGTTCATTGACCAACATTTAGTAACTTCTACATGGCTAACCTTGAAAATAAGATATTTAATGAGAATTTGGTAACGGAGAAAAACACTATTGAGTTGTTACGTGACACCTGACTCGAGGTGACAGAGATGTGGTTCTACAGAAGGATGCTAAGGATATCATGGACCGAGCGTGTGAACAACGGTGAGATCTTAGAGTGGTTGCAAAGAAGGAGGAGACTTATACTTATCATCAGGAAGAGGCAGATGGATTACGTGGGACACATATTGAGGAAGAAGAGCCTGGAGAATCCGATACTCACGGGTCGAATAGAGGGAAAGAGAGACAAGGGAAAACAACGCATGATATACCTGGTGGGCCTTAAGCAAGTGGATGACAGAACGTGGTCTGGGGGAGAAAGCAGAAGGAAAAAACTTGTTGAGAGCTGCAAGGAATAGAGGGAAGTGGAGAGATATGATCGCCTCCGTTCTTAAAAGACAGGTCACATAGAAAGAAAAAGAATCTCCTCCAATACAAGGTCCAAAGGGGCTAATGATGATGTGGTAAGAGCCTAAGAGTAAGTGATAAAGAAGCTAGGTAGGAGAGGTAAATGTGGACGCTAGACTTAAACAGGTTAAAATTGTAATGATCGGGAAAGCATTCTCTTGTCATAGGGTTCCACGAAGTAACAGTTCTTTGGAATAAACTCTCTGAGTGTAACTTCCTGTTTACTTATAGAATACGAAGGAAACATGCCACAAGATGTGTTAATTATATTGAAGTGGTCTACTCGATTAGAATGAAATAGAACAAGAGATTATGTTTATTTTAGCTACTATTTTGAGTTTTTAAGAATATAAATTATACTTGTGTTATATAGGAATAAAGTGCCGCTACCAACAGTTCGAGTTTGAACATAGATCGCCAGTGAGCAAAGACAGGCGATCCCATTACTGAATTAAGTAGACCACGTGACCATGGAAGAAATGCATATATGGGAGGTAGCGTGTGACTAAATGATCGCTATTTCTCCTCTATCACCATCAGGACTAATATTCTCTATTATCTACACTATTCTCTATTCGGATAAATACGGTGGATACTTCAGAGCGAGCATTAACGAGCAAGTACTATTTGATATTCGAAAGTGTCTGACACCAGTATTGCTCAACGGCGTTTACTATAGGTATATCTGCTATTACGAAGTCTCTACTACAATGATCATTACGAAGGTGACAACGAGTATTCTTTGAGATTACAATAGTGGCAACCAGTGATTGTTGACATCACAAAAACTCTTAAAATAGGCATTTAAAAAATGGATATATATCTACATGCA
This sequence comes from Acanthosepion pharaonis, assembly GCA_903632075.3. Taxonomy (NCBI): domain Eukaryota; kingdom Metazoa; phylum Mollusca; class Cephalopoda; order Sepiida; family Sepiidae; genus Acanthosepion; species Acanthosepion pharaonis. The sequence continues at coordinate 2,413,425 of CAHIKZ030005574.1, read as the reverse complement.
TAGACATTTTAAAAGTTCTCCAATTATATTGTCTCCGTATTTGAGTGTTGGACTTCGTCCATACTGAAATCAGAATTATTTCTCGTGCATGACTTTTCATCCTCTGTGTTATGAATAAATGTTGTGACGCTAAATAAATCGGCTTACGAATGGCAAATGTCAGTGTCTCCTTTTAAGCGTATCATATGCATCAGCGATGAGATGTCGCATGACCGCAGATGAAACAACAAAGAGAAAGGATGTAACATTTGACGTTGTTCCCTATGAGTATTAATTTAAATATAGCCATCAACGCATCTATGTTATGATTATATATATATATATATATATATATATATATATATATCAACAGTATGGACAGACATTGGTATTGCGTGGCAACTTCTCTTTTTTCATGCGTCAAGCGATCATCTGTAACTACAGACGATCTGTGTGTGTGTATATATATATATATATATATATATATATATATATATATATATATATATATATATATATGTGTGTGTGTGTGTGTGTGTGTGTGTGTGTGTGTATGCATTCCTGAAAGGCGAATCGATCATCGATAAATATTGTAAACTTTGAATATTTTTATACAATATATATAAATGTATATATATATATATATATATATATATATATATATATATATATATATTCCAAAATATATATATATATATATATATATATATATATATTCAAAAAAAAATATATATATATATATATATATATATATCCCACCCCAAAATATATATATATATATATATATATATATATTCCAAAAAATTTCGCTTGAAGATGGAACAGAGATTATTTTAACACAATTTAATTTAAATAATTATATTGAAGTTTTCGGCTCTTGTTTTGAAACATGGGATTTCTTATGTCGCGTTTTGGAATCATATTTTTAAATAAATAATTACATATACATATATATATATATATATATATATCTCGGGTACTTATCATTTTTCAAAGATATATTATTAAATATAACAGACAACGAATGTATATCATATTTAATCATTAGCCATTCTAAGCTTCGTTTCGTGACTTAAGTTTTGGGAAAAACTAAAAACAAAAACAGTCCAGCATTTGGATATATTTTTATATTGCTGTTCCTCGGTGTAAGCTTGCGGCTCATATGAGCCATCATCAGTGTGATTATATAGACATTACAATAAAGATGAAATCCTGTTATGTTTACATAAAACTTTGCTATTTAAAAGTTTTTATATACATGGTTCTGTTGAGAACGTTTCTTTTTTCTCACGTCGTCATGTACGACGTCATTGAACCGCATTACGAATTTACGCACTCCGTTTGCTATTCCGAGACAGTTATCGTCGCATAGCAAACTTCTATTTAAACATAATAGGGTGAAAACTTTGTTGTTGAACGTCTATTGGAATGTTCATATAACCACTTTGACGATCGTTTAGATCGATGAAAAGCATAATAAAATAATATTCAAATGTTGAACAGTTTTTTTCTTTATTTTCTTCCGAAAACTAAAGCCACTATACAATCTTTAAAACGGCTCCTGATCAAACATAACTGTCATTTATTGTCTTTTATATTTAACAATATGTCTTTGAGTATATATATATATATATATATATATATATATATATATATATATGTATGTATGTGTGTGTGTGTGTGTGTGTGTCAATATAATAATGACTATTTCATTTATTTTATTTAAATTTGCGCACAGTCTTCCATTGTTTTTTCTCATCCAATCGAAGAGAGTGAGAGAGAGAGAGAAATAACGTTCTAGTTACTTATTCTTTTTAATGCCGTTTCCCTTCAGACCGAAAGTAATCATGGCTTCTCAGATATACCGTTCCTATCGTCTTGTTATCTAAGAATTATCAATATTTCATTGAAAAGATAGTGGAGTAGTTTCGTGTTGCTTTCTCAACTGTTTTGTGATTCAAAGTAGTTCATCTCTTAGAATGGTTTTGGCAATCCTTTTTAACCCAGAGTTGTAAGGGTGAGTGGCCATAGATTCATGCTTTTTTCTAAGGGCATATTTATGTGAAAGTAACAAACTAGGACAGAATTTGCACTCTGCTCGCCGATTGCACTTTATCAGCTGATACCATTTATACTTCCAGTAGACTTGTTAACTGATAGTAAGAATCTTGCATTGAGAAGGCCTGTTCATTTGAAATGTCAGCATTTGAAAGGATGGCTTTTAACTGAGCTCAGACTAAGAGTATATATATATATATATATATATATATATATATATATATATATATATATATATATATCTCAGACATATACATGTTTGAATAATGATCAAAATGTCTATTTTTGTAGTGATTTTATACCATATTTATGTTATAATTTTTAAATAAATAATATTATATATATATATATATATATGTGTGTGTGTGTGTGTGTAGAAATAGCTGACCTTGTCATAGCTGCTATTGAAAGTCTTCAAATATTGTGCTTTTTGTTATTTAGTAATGCTCTTTGTCATTGTGTGGTGCCAAGGGTCTGATAACATTTTTAGTTTTTACCTGAGAATATGGTTGTATAGATATGGTCGTTAAAACATTTTTTCGCCAAGCATGGGATCCATATGAGAATTAAGGCAATTGCACAGTCTAAATTTAATCGTTTTGTCTGAATGTTTACCTGTAAGTAGGGAATAGTTGGTGTGTATTTCAAACAGATTATCATTGTATGAAGATCCACAGTGATCGTACATATGTTAAATTTGAACCGAAAGTCGCATTTTTCTCTAAATATTTGCGCCTGCAAATACTTTCTTTTTATTATACCCCTTTTGAATTCTTCGTCGAATGCATATAAAAAAAAAAACAGAATAACTTCACACCTGGAGATCCGTTTATGGTAACTTTTTGCAAATAGTTCTCCCCCTCCCCATATATCAACAGTCTAGAAGTTCAGACAGATTCCAACTGTTTGCATTTTGATCCTTATTATGAGGTTCTGTGATTTTTGTTATTCTTTATTTTTGATATTCTAATCTCTCTTTTATTAAAGACTAGCAGAATGGTCCGGCGTTGCCCGTGCTTGATTCAAAAATCGTACGACTCATACAGCAATCGCTATCACTTGACTTAAAATATTTTTGCCCTTCCTTGCCTTTAAAGGAGTGCCCTTTGCCGTGCTGATGTTGCTACATGCCTTACTTCTTGCCTATCTCACACTGCGAATTTTTTCTAAGCTCTATACTAAACATTAAATCTGTTACGAAAAAAGAACGAAACAAAATGAACACAAAACGATCAGCTTTAAAAAAAAGACTCGTAACTGGAAAAACCGAATGAAAAATGAATGTTAACAACAAATACTTTTTCACACCAAACCCAGTTCTGCGGAATCAGAATCAACGTTGAGTTTAAGCAAGCGAATGAGCCAATTGGAGTAAAGTGCCATGCAGATTTAAATTTTTCCCACTTGGGATGAATGCAGCTACCGATTTTTTTTGCATGATAGAATGCGAGCTAACATTCGTGTCAGTCAGCTGTTGGCTCTCACGCTGGCCAGTAGAATCTTCCTATCTATTCGTGGCAGCCAGCTATTGGCTCTCACTCTGGCCAGTACAAAATGGCCGCAATCTACATGAAAACTGCCGTAGAAGCATGAAAAAATCGATTATTTCCACTATCGATGGGAGTTGGGAAATGCAAAGTCAGTCTTGGCCTTTCTGCTAACTTGGAGCATGTGCATCTAAGTTTTGGTGCAAATCCGTCGAAAATTGCGGCCGTGCATTCGTTACACACACAGCCTTTTATAGATAGTGATTCCACCTTGATATTAGATTGTTATTTTTTTTATCTTCTGCCCTTCCATTTCATTCTTGTTCTTCCCTGTGTTCAGCTTTCATCGTTTTCTCTCTTTATTTCTCTCTATTCGAATCTATTTTAAACGATTACAATTTCAAAATATGTTTAACAAAATCCGTCTTTGAAACCATACATAAAATACTATATTTAAAATTATCTGCTTTTTAAATTTCTCTCCTTTTTTTCATATTTCAATATTTTATATATAAATTTTTAATGTGACATTGATGATATATTGATATGATAAATAATAAGTAATAATATCTAAACAAATCAAACAAGTCATTATTGCTAAAACGTTCGTTTGATTTTTGAAAGCATCAGTTGAAATTTGTATTACTTTTCAATCCTGCTTTAATTTATAGCGATAAAAATCAACAAAAATTAAAAATATAACGAATTTCAAATGTTAATTGCAAATTTGTGGTATTAGATAATAAAGGAGCATTAAATAAAAAAATACAAAATGGTGTAAGACAAGGAAGTGTTATCGCAGCGGATTTATTCAACTTATACAGCGAGGCAATCATGAGAGAATTAGAAGGATTTATTATTGGCGGCCACAATCTTAACTGTATAAGATATGCAGATGACAGAGTGCGGAGAGCAGACACGGAAAGGAAAATACAAAAACTCTTACAGACGGTAACGTAGAAAAGCGAGAAAAAAATATAACAATTTTATGGGACTTTACAATACACACAGACAGAATAATCACAGCTAATCGCACAGAAATCATGATCAATGGCTACAGGAATAGAATGTACTTTCGTATTTATATAGAAACCCGTGCAGATTGTAATGTATCTTTGGGATCTTCAAAGAACTAGCAAAATACAAGGAACTTGATGTGGAAAACTAAAAAAATGTGTCACCTGAGGGCATAAATAATTCCAGTTGTAATTGAACCCCTACGGATTGAATCTATGTAAAATATGTATGATCTTAGCATTATTTGGTGAGTCGGTGTCACAGAAATGACCAGTGGTAGATGTCATGAGGCCATCTCAGACCCTTCGTCTCAGGTTGGGACCTGGAATAATATGCGCATACAGCAAGATCTCAAGGATATAATAATAATTGTTGTATATTATTAAACCATTAAAACAAATAGTAGTATTTTGCTATAATACAAAATAGAGACATGCTATTATTAGATCATCAGCCCTAATTGAATGATGCTTCTGTTGTTTTTTATTTTATTTTATTTTCAAAAATGATCAGTAGAAAATTTTATGAACCATGCTTAACATTAACTCTGGTTAGAACCTGGAAGGAAATTGTTATACAACGGAGACCCAGGGAAGAAATAATAATAATAATAATAATAATAATAATAATAATAATAATTGTTATTAAAGACCACAAACAAAAACGGTGCCTCCTTATTGATATGGCCGTCCCTGCTGACTGCAATATATCTTTGAAGATATTCAAAAAGTTGTCAAAATACAAGGACCTTGAAATAGAAATCTCGAAAATGTGGCATATGGGAACATCAACAATCCCTGTTGTAGTTGGAGCCCTAAGACTGGTTGGAAAAGATTGCAATAGACTAATTGAAGGGATTCCTGGAAGTCCATGCCTCAAGGAGATACAAAAAATTGTTCTGACAAGTACAGCCCACACTTTACGAAGGGCTTTATCTATGTATTTTTTTTTTTTTTTGTCAGTGGAAAGTGTCATGATGCCATTTCTAACCTTAGGTTCCTGGGCGGGACCCGGAAAGAAATGTGTAAACGCCAGAAATCAAAGAAAATAAAAAATAATAATAATCGTAATAATAATAATAATAATATCATTATTATTATTAATAATATTATTAAGCCATTAGATAAAATAGAAACCTGTTGCTATTACACAAGATAGAGAGATGCTATTATTAGTCCATCAGCCAAATAGAATCATGCTTCGGTACTTTTTTCTTAACCAAAAGAAGAAAACGCCATGAAGCCATTTTCGACCTTTGGTCTCTGATTAAGAACCGGAAGGAAATGTGGATACAACAGAAACCAAATGAAATAATAATACTGTGGCATTACTAAATTTAAATATGTAAATATTGGCATAAAAAATATCTTAATGCGTTATACAGAATGTCTTTATTAACTCAGCTATGCACAGATTAAAGCGTTTTTTTTTTCCTTTTTGTAATAGGCGTTTAAATTTAAACGGTATAGGCAGAGGAACAGAGTAAATTCCAGCGCTAAAATCGTTTTGAACATTACAATTTATGCCCACTTTTAAGAAATAATAAATGCCCAATATTTATTAATGAAACTTCCTGTCAGTAATTTCCATTCATTTATAAACTTATTTCCAGACATAGAAGTCCACACTCTAACCTTTCCTTTTCCGTGATTAACCGTTCCATTGCTGCAGCGTGAATGGTACGATTACACTTTCTTACATTTAATGAATCCACATCAGCTCCAAAGAACTTAAATTTTGATTCAGAACTGCTTAACACTTCATTCTTTATGCCGTTTAGAAAACTCGACACATGATCGCCTATTCCATCACGAAACATGACTTTTTTCAGCTATACTTCCTAAGGACCCAAATTGCCATAAATAATCTTTCTGGTTTTCAAGCCACATTTTTGGATTATATGTTTTTGTATACTACTGTCACTAATTATAATTTTGTGATTGTACCTATCTGTTAGGTTGGTGTTATTTTTTCTCAGCTACACAGGTTTGGGACTCTCTAGATATTTAGCAGTCCTTATGTCGATCATTATGACGAAGTAACCAAAGTTTTGCCAATGTCTCACTTTGGAATCGGCAAGCAGTCGCTGAAGCTTCTTCATGGTTTCTGGTGATAAAGCCCGTTTCTACTCACAACACCTAGTTTGATGCTAAATGAAAAATATTAGAAATGTCTTTTCCACCTCATTGTCAACAAATAGATATTAAACATAATTTGGTACTTTTTTCCATCAACTGAATGACAATAATATTTATGATAAAACATCCTTAGTGAGATTTTCATTTCTTTATTTGTTGAAAATATACATAATGAAAAATCTACACGAACTGTTTAATTTAACATATATTACGGCGAAATATGAATTCGCGTGTAACTTGATGAAGAATGATGTAGCATACCTATGGACGATAATGGGTATGTCCCCATTCGCATAAATACAGTAGTAAATACTGTATGTTGGTCTGCAGTTGGAGATTCGTCTCTGCTGTGCTGGTCAAACTCTCTACCTCCGGGCAGAGTTGATCTCCAGACGAGGCTATGCCATAGTGCAGAGTCACGTCTCGGGATAACAGCAACCCGATCTCGTTTTATACGGAGTCTGAAGGGGAATTTTTGGCCGAGCCTACAGGCTCGGGTACCCCACATTTAATTCTGCCTTGTGACACATCTGACCGCGTGAGGCGGTTGGTAGATATCCTGCAGTTGGAGATTCATTGTGGAATTCTCACGACAATTACGCGCGGCTGGAATATCCTGTCCTAAGTATTATCGTTCATTACCAACATTCGTGTGATTTTTCTATTCAGTAACCTTTCCTAGGTTACAAAAAATAATTATTGATATAAAAATCTATTACAAATAAATAATATTATAAAAATCGTTAAATATTAAATATAATTAATACCACAGTCATTATATATTAATAATAACAAATATATTAAATATTTAAGAGCAATAATACGAAAATAATTAAATATTATTTTTATAAAAATATAATGAAATATTAATGCTATGAAAATCATTCAATATTAAATAGCAATAATATAAATATCATTAAATATCAGTCCGTAACGTCATAATGAAAATCGTTTATTTTACAGAACAAATATTTCCATGTTCCAGCTGAGTTACAGGGAAGAAAATTAACACAATGGCGCTTCATTAATAGTATCAATTGAGTGACAATTTTCAGATGAATATTAATCTCAGATCAGCTTTATGGTGCGGACTTCTTCCTTCGTTTTCATTTCGGAAAAAATACAGTAAAAGTTAATTATTATTTATAAAGTAGTGAATCTATTTGTTTTAAGAGAACAGAAAATTCTGAGACACATAATGAAAGAAGTAGGCCTGAAAGACACTAAGAAGACATAGTAAAGTCAGAAGTAACAAATGAAAACACAGAAGAAACCACGTAATGGATTTCTATAAATGGATAATAGATCACTAAGAATAGAGAGCAATGTTAAGAGTGACACAGAAGAGAAAGTTGCGGAGAGCCATAATCAGGAATGCCCTGAAGGATAATGCACCGAGAAGGAGTTGAAAAAAAAACTGAATAAGGTTTATTTTATATCATTTTATATAGAAACTACATTGATATTATAGGTATCCTTTTGTATTGGAATAATCATGGCAATGACGATTTTTGAACTTATAAATAAATGTGCTCTTTAAATATTAGTTCCGCTGAGAATTTTGTAAAATTCTATTATACGTGGAGGAAAATAACCGTGCAGTGAGAAAAAATAATTTGGAAAAGGTATATTACTGCTGTACCAAATAAATACCGTGCCGCGGTGAATTAAAGAAAATAATTTACCCGTGCCGGCACGTCAACATAGTGTATTTCTTTATCATTTCACGCCAAGCAAGGCTGAAAGTCCACTAGTACCCAGGGGGTTACAGGGAGCGAAAGTGAAAGAGAAGACTGAGAATAGGGAGAAGTGAGAAAAGGACAAAAGACGAAAATGGGGATTGACGTTTCGTTTAAAATTTTGATGAATATAGTTATCAGGGAATCAAAGAAAACGGAAGTGAGTTCCGCAGGTTGCAAGTGCGAGAAAAGAATCTGTTGGGGTAGAAGTGGTGGTTGCATTTAGCTATTTCGGCAGTAAAATGGTAGGAGCTAGGTGCCAGTCTAGGATCACGCTTATATTCATCTCGTCAAACCAGATGCCATGAAAATATTTGTAGAAAAGACAGATAAAAAGATTAATAGGAAATGGACAGGCGGAATTCTGACTGCAGGTGGTGTAATGTTTAATGGCTCGGCAATGAGAACTCTACTAGCCGAGTTTGAAGTTATATTCACTTTCGCACATATTCACTGACTTAAATAGTGGAGTAAACTTTAATTGTGGTCAGCAAAGAGAAATCCAGATTCAAAACCGTATGGCTTGCTAGTGGGTCATATACTTTTGTTCTAAGGTCCTCTCAGCCCAGTTTCAGTATAAACAGTCCAGGTTCAATATACAGGCAACTCGGGCAGTCGCCCTAGAGGCCATCATGGCGCCATGTCATGGTGTTTGGGACTTTTCCAAACTAAAGCTTATAAAAACATATATGCGGTCACCCATGACTCAATAGTCCTGGATGTGACGATAAACTACAACAGAGAGGCAGGGAGGATTCTGAACGGGAGATTGGAGGTTTTGAGAATCCTGGCACCACCACTTATTTGCTGCTGTTCCCAGGTACACCCTGACTAGAGGTGGTAGTATTTGTTAGAACCCCAGCTATGGACAAATAGTTACCCCCCCCCAACAAACAAAACATTACGAAAATATATAAATTCATTTTATGAAGATCTTAGCAATAAACACTTGTATATAAAAGGATTATCAACAATACATATTTATAATAAAATTATCAGCAATACATTTTTAAAGCAAAATGACTCATAGTATAACCTGCAATAAATTTTATCTGCAGTTCGAGCCATAAAATTTTGTTCAAAATATTTAGGTTTCGGCATTAAATTAAAAGGTTGATATGCCGCTGAACAAAGCCAACCATGACTCAAGACATTAAATTATTCAAATATTTTTACAATAGAAAAACATCTTGTGAAGGAGATAGGTGTAGAAAGTGCTCTGATAAAATTTGCAGATCTAAAGGCTAGAAAAAACTTCCGGCAAAATTTTGTCTGCTATGGATGCCAACAACCGTAGGAGCGTCACTGAGTATAAACCACAGGTTGGTTCTGTGGGTGTTGAAGAAATACAAATAGGCATATTCGGAAACGAGAAGCCATAGTGAAGATGATAAAGCACATTGATTTCGAGTGTGCCTTGAATTCTAAACAGCTGATATCGACTCGAGATATAAAGTCGGCAAGCTGAGTTCAAATTTCGGCCGAAGTTGTGGTGCATCTTTACATTTATTCCCTTGGGGAAAAAAACATGAATCTACTTTCTCTACACCCGGGCATGGGTCAAAAATAGGACAGACTGAATTCTATATCCTTGGATAACAGCCAGTCAAGAAAGACAATTTCGAATTTAAAACCGTTGGGAAGTTATCAAGAACTTTACTCAACATATCCAAGCTAAGATGTGGAAATTCACAAGCATTAAAGCTGTGGAACGCCATGACTGCCAACGTTCTGAAAGGACACTTAGATAAATATTATGTAAAATAATCTAATCAATAGAACTATGATGGCGATGATGACGATAACAGTTGTTGTAATCTAATTTAAAATTTGTCTTTTAAATGCATCATCCGCCACTTATACAATGTTTGAATAGAGTGAAGTGAATTCGATTCTTTTTCTCAACTATTTACTATCGAAACAATAAACTCATTGTTTTTCGTCTGCTGTCGAAATTAATAACTTCATCTAATTTGCCTAGATTTTACAAAAGCAAACTTTATAAACTAGATTTTCTTTTTGATTAAAGGTGGAAATAATCGATTAAACAAACCAACAAAGAAAGCGGATGGAAAAAAAAAATCTGTCGTTCGTTTGTATTTTCGCTTAAGTGATTTTTTTTTAAGCTTTTAAATTTACAACTTCCCCACCCTAACCTATAGCTCGTAAGATACTCTGATATCAAAAGGTCTTTTGGAAAGCAAGCATACTCGAAATAACGGGTGGGAAATCTCCATTAGGACTTTTCGACTTGATTTTAACAGCTTTGCATCACGAAGGTATCAACTTTTAACTTTGTAGAGCAGACTTTATAAAATTATCCGTGCTTCAAACTTCAAACTTGCAAAGTATAAAAGGGAATTACGCAAACTCTAATATGTTATCTAAAAAGAAAGAAAAAGAAGCTCAAAATATTACAGTGAAATGTTTTCTGTTACCGAACCAGAATAAAACGATTTAATAAAATTACGCTCCATTTTCCAGGGAATACTTTGGGAATTGTGATAATATATTAAGAATATTTTAAAATCATAATTAAAAGAAATAAAAAAAAGCTGTAATATTTATAACAGTACCCTTGAATATTTTATGATTTTCCTATTTGAATTTTCTGATGAATCCCAATTCTTAAAGTCATGGAGATGACGATAAACTTCAGCCAGCAGCGGTGCCTCTGATCGGGAGATTGAAGTTTTTAAGTAGCATGAAACTACCTCTTAATTACTGTTGTTCCCAGGTCCACACTAATCCGGGGTGGTAGCATTTGTTAGGGGTTCCAAGTATGGGCAATCACAAATCAAACTTATTTTATAGTGAACATACCAGCCATACATTTCTATCAGAAACTTACAGAAAATACATTTTTGCAGTAAAATCACCAGCTATACATCATTATAAAAGAAAATTATTATCAATAATATAATTTTATAACAAAATTACCAGCAATACATTTTTATAGTAGAATTACCAGAAATACATTTTATAGTAGAATTACCAGAAACACATTTTAGTAGAATTACCAGAAACACATTTTTTATTAGAATTACCAGAAACACATTTTTTAGTAGAATTACCAGAAATACATTTTATAGTAGAATTACCAGAAACACATTTTATAGTAGAATTACCAGAAACACATTTTATAGTAGAATTACCAGAAACACATTTTATAGTAGAATTACCAGAAACACATTTTATAGTAGAATTACCAGAAACACATTTTTATTAGAATTACCAGAAACACATTTTATAGTAGAATTACCAGAAATACATTTTATAGTAGAATTACCAGAAATACATTTTATAGAATTACCGGGAATGCATTTTATAGTAGAATTGCCAGCAATATATTTTATCGTACAATAACCAACAATAAATCTTTATAGCTAAATGACAATACAAAACTAAAAAAATGAATAAAATTTAATTTTATAGTAAAATTATCTGCAATACATCTAAAAAGTATTTATTTAAAAATACATACGTTTGCACTGAAAATATAAAATTAGCGTATATACTCGCGTATCATGCGACATTTGAAGACCTCATTTTGAAGATAATTTTAAAGAGATCGCATTCTGTATTAAATAACCCATAGAGGTGTTGATATGCCACTGAAGAAATCAACCAACCAACCAACCAAAAATTCTTAAATGAAATACTGAAAATGTTTATTACGATTTCCCCGACTATAAAATAAACGTTCATCTCTCCATTGCAATGTTGCATTTTATGCTCACAAACTTCAACAGAATATTTCAATGGCAATCGTAAGTATGAGTGCACACCATTATTTAATGAATTACGAGGATATAAATGACAATGTTAAAAGCAGACATTTTTTTCCATTTCAGTGAAGCAGACGTTAAATGCAAGAGAGACCGTTATCGTCTCCGCTATTTTGTCTTTCTTCATCTTCTTATTACTATGCATGCTTTCTTTTTATCACGATCACAGGGTTTTCATATATTTCTCTTCCGTCTTTCCCGAAGTCAAAACAGAATTGTCCATTGTCTATCTATAACGAACGTGCTAACTTACGAACTAAGAAGGGAATCTGATTAGAGTCGCCTGTGCCTATACAGCTACTACGTGTAAACAGTCCTGCAGAGTATATATATATATATATATATATATATATATATACTCTCTACAGGATTGTTATAAAAATAAGTTGATATCGCGTTGGCTGATAACGATCTTTTCTCTAGGTTTGTTCGATTCAACCACAATGGCCTTTCACCTTCAATCAGAAATGACAGCACAGATATTACATCATTTGCAGAATGTTTTCTTTCCTCTGGTTTGCATGTATGAGGATTGGTATACTAATCGATCTAGTGGATTTCAAAATGCACGCTAACTATACATTTCAATGTACTTTTATCGCAGTAACATTATTCTTGATAAATTTCTTTTGTAATGACAGGTACAAATAGCAATAATAGTACCAAAGACACCTAAAAAAGAAAACTGTATCGGTAATCATTGCAGCTTAGAACAAACACACGAGGCTCAATTAAAATCGATAAACCAACAAAAAAAAGAAGAAATATCCATTCTGTGGAAAAAGAAAAAAAATTGTCTCAAAAGCAGAAGATACGAGATATTAGGAACAGTAATTCACTGAGAACTGTGCAAATGATTTAATTTTAAAATAAGTGGAAATCTGATTAGAGTCGCATATGCCCATAGTACTATTACAAGTAAACTGCATGTGTTAACAGTTCTGCAGAATAGATACGGTAGAAGTTGTGTCATCTGTCATTTAAATCTTTATAATGCGTCGATCTTGTTGAGCGTCTGTATTAAGTGGCTATCTAGAACCTGATTTACCGATGAACGAATGTTCTGATTCCAACTTCGAAAACTCAATGACCTCTCAATGTCCATTATGCATAGCAATTCCCCAAAACAACCACCGAACATTTCAAACATCCGTCTTATTTTAAGTTTTATTTCAACAAAATGAGCAGGTGTCTCTCAATCTCCTTTATATTTACCCGTTCGTAAATATCTAAACTGTCAGTTTATGCAATCACTTTCTAAGAATTGGCTTTGAGCGAGTGAAGCCTGAGTGTCTAGCAAAAGATAATCCCTGATTTAATGCACTTGCATTACAGATCCAGAAACAAAGAACTTAATCAAGTAACGGAAACCACCTCACTTTAAGACCACCAACAGCAGCAACAACTAAAATGGATAGCATATGTAACTCGAAAAGAAAATAATAATAATCAGAATGTTGACATTCCACACAAATTTAAATAAAAGGTTAGGAAGGAACCCTACCTGCCAACAATCAGTACTGGAAAGAGCCATAACAGCTACTGGACAATTGTTTTAAAAGAAAGGTTTTATCAATTTCAACCGAAAATAGATCTTTTTCTTCAGTTAATGAATGCCAAATATTTCTTTGTATGGAAAAGGTTAATATTATCATTACTATTCGTACATATCTATCAGAATCTATCTAAATACCACATTCCCTTTTATATCTATCCATTCATCTATCTAGCATATCTTTTCTATTTCTGATTATTTCAAGAATAGTCCTTTGTAAAACTCAGTCTGTTCTTACGTCTTCGCTAATTTATCTATTTCTCCACGCGTATCTCTGTATCTTCTTATTTATTATTCCATCTATTTACAAACAAACACTTTTTTCTCCGCCTAATAAAGATCGTCTCCTCTCATTGGAAAGCTTTATTTAACATACTCATAATATCCTTATCTGAGAATCTACATGAAGCAGGTTATTAAATCCGAGCCTCTTAAACTTGGATATGTTATCCATTGTCCGTGCCGTGAATCAGTACATTTGTATAATATTCGAAAGCTGAAAGAATTCTGTTACACAGCCATTAAATGCGCTGCTTTACATCCAAATATCTTTCAAATAATAACCTCGAATTCTTTATTGCTAGCAACACTTGGAGAACAAACACCTCGATACCTTGTCTAATATACAGTGTTATTTTTACATAAACAGGTAAGTCGATAAAACGGGTCTTTGAAGTAAGGAAAACAGATACAGCTACGTTCTCCTAATGACATCAGTCTTCACACATCGATTGCATCAAACATGCTGTATATCTGTATATCTGTGATCGATCTCAGAGTGCATGGACTTTACCCTTTGATAGCAAAGAGATCAGGCAAGTCCAATTAAACTCATAGATGATTGCATGTTCCATCGGAGTAGGAAAAATGTAGATATTTTTTCAGTCTCTGTTTTATTGGGATCGACTATTAAACACAGAATAAGAGAGTATATATATATATATATATATATATATATATATATATATGTGTGTATGTGTGTGTGTGTATGTATGTATGCATAAATATGTATGTATATGCATATATGTATATATATATATGTGTGTGTGTGTATATATATGTATATATATGTATGTATGTATATATATATATATATATATATCTAAATGGAATAATAATAATAAAAAACGAAAGAATATTAATCTACAACCCAGTGTGTCTAATGATTTTAATTTTTCAATTTTTTAATTTCTTATTTTTCAAAATATATACATATATATACATATATATATATATATATATATATATATATATATCAACCGATGTATCGTGTTGGCCGATAACGATATTTCTCGAAATGCTGTTGGTTTGTTCGATTCAACCACAACGGCCTTCCACCTTCACTCGGAAACGACAGCACACATATTACATCATTTGCAGTATGTTTTCTCTCCAATGGCTGACCTGTAAGAAGGTCGGCATGAAGTGTATACTAATCGATCTAATGGATTTCAAAACATCTCAATGTACTTTTATCACAGTAACATGATTTTCGATAAGTTTATATTGCAATGATAGGCCTAAATAGAAATAACAGTACCAAAGATACCTAAAGAAGGAGACTGTACCAGTAATCTTTAAAATCTTAAAACAAATATACGAGTGTCAATTAAAATGGGTAAAACTTAAAAACGAAATACTCAATACTGATTCTCTTTGAGAAAGAGAAAATATTGTTATAACTCCATTATAAGCTGTCTCAAAGGCAGATTCAAGATATTAAGAACAGCGATTCACTGAGATCTGTGCAAATGATTTATATTTAAAATAATTGTTATCAGTAAACACCAGAGGTTTTTTTATAAAACTGTTGTGTAGGAACCTACCACCCCTCTTGAAGATGAACTCGTCTACAAACAAGGACGTTAATGAGTGGCATGTAAAAAAGACAGTGTCGAAGAAGTTCTGAGCTGAGTTAGTTATAGACTTCTCAGGCGATATCTGTACCAACTTACCAACCGAATAAACCCCATTTTATTGTTACATGTTATTTGGCGTTTGTCTTTATTAACCCCAAATTAACATCATAGCAAAAACAAATATAAACAGTATAATACTATGGAACTTTGTAAAAAGTCTCAGAAGTTTCATCTCTGTAAGAAAGCTGAATTTAACTGTTTTGACATAAAGAAAATAAAGTCGTTTGATAAAGATGGACGGAATTAAAAGAATGCTAAATAATCAATCCTTAACTGAAAATAGAAACACCTTTCGGGCAGGAGGATTCACACTGGGACCGTGTATAAACAGTAGAATGTAGAACTAATGAACAGAACTAATATCCAAACCATGACAATTTTTTTTTTTTAAAAACGGCATTCACCCTGGGCGGATTGAGCCGGCTACTTCCTATTATGAGAAGAAGATTCTTGGGATAAATTACAGAAGTAGGGTACCCAGGCCTACTCGGATAACGTTCTTGCTTGCCGCGGGGTTCCCACAGACGCAGAGACAGGAACGACCAGAAGCCGCCGGTTACCGATGCAGACGCTCCTTGGATTTTCACCAGAGCCCTTGTTAGCCGGCGTGCGTGTCAGACCTGTCCGCCTTGGGTGGCACTACCAGGAACAAAGTTCCGGGCGGCATAGCTTTGACACTACCGTTTACACCCCCCCACCGACTGTGAGGTAAGGGTTGGACTTTGGGGGCTTACAGTACCAGGTGTTCCCCCATCTAAGTACTGACCTGGCTCTACGCTGCTTAACTTCGGTGATCGTACGAGAACCGGTGTTTCAGCGTGATTTGACCGTAAGCATAAACCATGACAATATTAATTATGAAAGAATATAGCTGGAGAGGGGGATGAGAAGAGGATTCATACATTTCCCAATGGTATTAGCCCTTAAGTGAATGTAATGTATTCAACTGGAATTCGAACTCGGCTCTACAATTCCTCAATCCGAGCCGCTAGTAATGGATAACGGCTCAGATTGAGTTATTGAGAGCCGCGTTCGAATTCCAGGCGAATCCATTACATTCATGTACGTGCTAATACTCTTGGAAAAAGTATGACTCCTCTTCTTTTCACACCAGCTAGATATTTAGCTGTCCCCGCCCCCCCCCACGAGGGGTCGCATGTGGCACAAGGCCTAGTTTTACGTGGTCACCCGATCCCGTAGGCCCGGCCAAAAATATAGCCTTCGACTCACCTAGGCGAGTTCGAGAGCTGTCAAACTCCCCGAACGCAACCTTGCCCTTCGGCAGAGCTTCGTCCGGGTTCCTCCCTGCTAATGCAAAGAGTTAGACAGACGGCGGTTGCTCTAGGTTTGGTACAGCTATGGGTAAATAGCAGGGCAGAGTGGGTTTTATAGACTTGGATGGCAACTGATATACCGCAGAAAGAAATGGCAACCTACAGCAGGAAAAAAAATCTACCTCGTCAGTCATGTATCGAAAGATACATGATCGTCTAGGCGTGTATTACATATGGAACATAACTGACTATGTGGAAACGGTGCTGAAGATAGAAAATTTACTTTCACTCGCCCTTGTGCTTTCGAGTAAAAAGGACGCGAAAATATCAAGTATTAAATTTACTGATGTTTTTTTTTTGTTTCTAAAGAGAATGCTATAAAATTAAAGAGGTTTGATATCATTTGATCACCGCTGAAAACAACCTGATTTCTCATTTTTGAAAGTATATAGTGATTTTCTAAGCCCGGCTTAGATGTGGCCCAAGGCCGAAAGTATGGGGCCCCCAGTGAGGATCGAACTCACTACTCAGTCGTAATTGATTTAGCAAGACAAGCTTTCTAACCATTACACCACCTCGATGTGCCCTTTTTAAAAAGTATAGCGAATACGAATATTAAGAACCACAACAGCAAAAATAAGGCGGCTGACGGAAGTTTTATATCTGTTATTTTTAAGCCAATGTCCTTTGGCATTTACTAGAGATCCAATCCGAGCTAAAATTCTTTTATACCTTCCTAAGTACATTCTCTGATTTTGTGTCTCTGTCGTTTGAATGTTTTTATCTCATTCTCGGATATTCTGCACTTTGAAAGTCTCCCCGGAATTGTGAAACGTGTGCCATTAATGATGGGCCCAATCACAACCTTTGCGTTCCACAATTATTCCAGGTCTCTAGTCAGGTTAAGCTATTCTGCTTTTAGTCTTTTACCCTCTCCTCTCTTACTCAGGTGAAATGACGAGATCCATTAGCTTTCAGATCTTTTTTCCCTTTTGTTTACCTCACCATGTTCTGGTTTCGATGAGGCAATTAGTTTGAATTTCAAAGTCGCGTTATTATTATTGATTGAGAGACCTGCTACCAGCAAAATAACAATAGAGTACAATATACGAAACCCATTATGGCACCCAGTTTGATAAGTGTATATAAGACACATGCAGCACAGGAAAATGTGCACAATATGTTGATAGGTTTTCATAAAAGTATTGCATTAACTTCTAAGTGGAGTCAAGTAAGAAAATACCTTCAGATTGGGTAAATTGATCTGCTTCGACTGTCGTCCTTAATTAGGCTATGGGCCCAGAAATCAACGTCTGTACATATATACTGGGAAATACTGACATTTTCTTGCCCAAATTTAGTAAAAAAAATCACCCAAAATGACCAAATATTAGTATATATTTTGTAATTCTCTGTTGTTCGCATTGAGAAATTTCCAGTACCCCATCCTTCATATACTCCATATATATATATATATATATTATAATATATATTCGTAAGCTTAGATGTGGCCCAAGGCCGAAAGTATGGGGCACCCAGTGAGGATCGTACTCACTACTCAGTCGTAATTGTTCTAGCAAGACAAACTTGCTAACCATTACACCGCCTCGAGGTGCCTCTACACACACAAACACACACATACATAACAAAAATGGTGTTTCACCTAAATAAATTTTATATTAGTATGACGCCTATAATTCGAGTAGACTTTTGATTAAAGTGCTCAATATCAAGAGATTGAGTATTAATATCAACAAACGTAAATACTTCTTACACGCATCTGTCTACATTTAGAGTTTACCAGTATATGGTATCAACTCGTTTGATAATTAAATTTACTAAAATGATATTTTTGATAATTTTAATCTCAAGCCACCTTGCGAGTGGCTACAATATAGTGGAACATTTATTTTACAGATTAGTTGAACATTTATTTTCCTATATATATATATATATATATATATATATATATATATATATATATAATATATATATTATAATCTGCATGATGCTAGACTAAACTAAGCTGATGGCGTATCTATATTCATTTATGCTGCTTTTGTCATGGAAAATTTGATACATTTGATACATTTGTATGTGTATATTTACCTATTCCTAAAAATATTTAGAGATTTATTTAAGTAGATTGCGTTCCTCCATTCTTTTATGCTTTAATAATCAATCATTCGATAGCCTGTTTTTTTTTGTTTTTGTTTTTGTTTTTGTAACTCAGCTCAAAAATTGTTAACCTTTTCGACAAAGTTCCTTCAGATTTCGCTTTGGATGTTTCGTCTATTCTTCTTCTTCTTTCTACTATTTTTCCTTTATCGAGTACTAAGACCGATAGTAACTGGTAGATTTCTGCGCAGATAAAGTAACAATTTTTATCATTAGTCCATCATTTTTCACAATATTCATTCTATTTTCAGTATTTTCTATTTTCAGTAATGTTGTCTCTATGCTTCTTTCTGACACTTTCCGTGATTTCAAGTTCCAACATTCTTATATCTTATAACTGTTCACGGTTCTCCTATAAAGACTGGCGCAACTGTCATCTTAATGTTCAGAATTTACTTTGCATTCTAAACAAAATGTTCGCTTTTATCACCTATTCTCTGATATACTGAAATCTACATTCTGATATGTTGTCAGTATATTTGTTGTTACTGTTGACTTACTATTTATATACAGTAACCATATCTTCAAATTAAAACCTAAGGTAAACAAAGATTATTTTTAGGAAGGTTAGCATATTAGATTAAATGTTTTATTCTTAAAACTGTACTTTGAAGGTTCGTGTAACGTCCTTATAATCCTCTCTAATCCATTTTACTGTTTGTCTTTCTTTTGGTTCTTATTAGGTGTTGCTTGAGGAAAACCGACACTTGGAATTATCCATTCACAGAGTCTGATCTCATTATATTGACGAACAATATCAGCAGCAGAGTTTTTTATACACACGCTTGTTTCTTCCTTGAGGTTGCGACCGTTCGTCAACCGCCTAACGGCTGATGCCGGAGGAGGCTTTCCTGAATTCCATTAAGATTTATGATCTTTCCTTTTTATCCTTTATGGTGAGAAGTGTTTTTTTTTTTCGTGATAACGCACTTTCAAATACAATTTTATCATCTAGAATACTGTAAACAAAGTATAATAAAATGACTTGTCATGTTAATGCACATAACGAAAATATAATTTAGAAATATAAATTAATTATGACATGATATTTACATCGATTAGAGAAAAAATATTAAATATAACCATGAAAAAGATTGTTCATAAATTACAATAAATTCGTTAATTTTAATTTATATTGTTTCTAATACATTCATAAAACACTTAAAGTTTGTATTTTCTCAGTTAAAATAAAACAGTTGAATAGTGAAAGTGTTTCGAAAAATTGCTATCATTATTATTATCTTAGTAGTAGTTGTAGTAGTATTTTTTTCTGTTCATTAATATAATTTCTATTTAATATAAAAGAACTTCCAGAAACGTTTGCATACTGTTATACAGCGTACCTATGAACACTAATGGGTATGTCCCAATGCTCATATATACGTTGGACACTATTGTAAGTGGCGGGTAATATGGTGTCTAAGTAGTCCACCAATAGCAGTGGTTTACCTACTTCAAGCCGCTGGCGAGTATTGTATTTTGTTGATGTTATAAAGATTACTATTTCATTTCCAACCTCCTTTTTGGTTGTTACTCATTCGGTAACCCTCTCTAAGTTAGAACACATACATTCCTGTTATAGTGGAACACACCTATTCTATAGTTAATAGACTCTCCCACCTATAATAAGTAGGAGTAGTAAGAGTCGCTCAGTAGTTCGGTCAGTCAGTCAGTCGACTGGCTGATCGGTTGCGCTCTCTGCCTTCGGGCGGAGAGGAACCCGAAAGAGGCTACGCCGAAGGGCGGATTCTCTTTCGGGGAGGTAAACCGACCCTGAACCCGTTTATACGGGTTCAATGGGCATATTTTTGGCCGAGCCCACGGGCCCGGATATCCCACGTTAAAAAGGCCTTGTGCCACATGACGCCCTCGTGGGGGGGGGGGTGACTGAATATCTTCGGTCGGTCAGTCAGTCGATGCCGGACGACCGTTAGTCGGATACTAAAGTATCAGCGACCACAACTAGATTTCTCTGCGTCATTAACTATTATATCAAGTTCCTAACGTTTTGTACGTCGAACCTATTTTAAGACCGACTTAGTACAAATACAAGCCTCCACTGTGAAACCACTCCATAACAATTTCATAGTATTTCGTAAAAGCCCGAAACTTATAGTTCTGTTGTAATGTGATAAAAAAAAATCAAACTATAAAATATTCATCTGACGGTTTATAATTTAAAAGAGCGTTTTAACCAATCCGTGGTATCTGTAATGTATTTAAAATTCCATTAAGTCTGAATTTTGTGAAAATCTTTTGCTTCTTTTTATTAAAAACTGCAACTATCCGACATATCTGAAACCATTTCACTGTTATTTGCTGGATACTTTCGCACGTACATTGCAAAGAAAATTTGGCTGGTAGAGATAAAAAAAAAAATGAAACGATAATGTCATTGGTAATTTAGAACAAACCACATTTTAGCCTTATATATTTACTTATGTTCACCGATTACAAGGCCCAAGAGTCATTCAAGGTAGATTACGGAATTAAATTATTGTAAAGGCATGTAGGAGGGAGAACTTGGAAATAAAAAGTGCATATTATGTAGGATAGATATCATTTGACATTAGACTTGAAGAAGTTAAGATTATAGTGGCCGATTAAGCATCCCCTAGAGAGTATGTTCCACAAACAGGTATTCATAACTTATATAGCAGTTAAATAGTGAAACAGTGTTCCGAAAAAATGCTATTATTATTATTTTAGTAGTACTAGTTGTAATATTTCTCCATTCATTAACATAATTTATATTTAATACAAAGTATCTTCCAGAAAGGTTTGCATGCATTTCATAGTATTTAATAAAAGCCCGAAACTTCTAGTTCCGTTGTAATGTGATAAAAAACAAAACAAAATACCAAATGTTCTTCTGATTGCTTATAATTTAAAAGAGCGTTTTAACCAATCTGTGAAAAAGAAATTCAGTCCCTGAATATGATATTGGATGACACTGAAAGTACTCGGGAAAATAAAAATAATACAAGATAATAACGGTTTTTTTCTTCATCAATTTTGTAAAAAATTTGATTCGTGAACTTTAGAGGATTAAAATTAAAATAGACATATGTGTAACTAAACATGTTTGAATGAAGATATGCTACACACACACACACACACATATTATTTTAAAGAAAAACAGACCACTTTAAGGTTCCATTATAATAATTTATTTCACCAGAGTCCTTTTATGTATAGCATAATTTTTATACTACCCGTCAAAAGTGTGAATATTCATTTCATCTTTCGTTTCATTTTTGGAAGTGTTATCTAATAATCCAGCGTCCCTTAAAAGGGCTCTGGTGAAATAAATTATTATAATAGAACCTTAAAGTGGTCTGTTTTTCTTTAAATTATTAGCTCTGGATTTACATTGAGTCCTCAGGATTTCATCCTCCTTGGCACTACCCACACAGCTTACCAAGTTTTTCATAACTTATATATATATATATATATATATATATATATATATATGCAAGTTTCACTAAAAACGTCTGACGATGTTGTGGTTAATTTTTTTTCATCTATTTCTTTATGTGTTCTTATGTATTTTTTTTTCTAGATGAAAATTATATAAAAATTGTCCAAATGTTTTATACGTTCGGCTATACTTTTAGCCATTATCAAGGATGAATATATATATATATATTTTTCTTTTTACTTTTAACTGAATGTATGTATCTAGTCGACAAAAACAAGAACATTAATCATTTACTACAAAAAAAAAAATTATAACTGTGAGGAACCCACCGCAAGTTTGTAAAATTATTTTTTTAATACACCCTGATATATGTTGACCATAATATCTGTATACAGAAAACACGAAGCACGATGTTCGCGATTGGTCGATTGGATTATAAGCCACCCAAACCGCAAATAAAACGCAGCAGATTATGTGTTGTGGATTGTGTAAAGCTCATGTGTTCGTACCATTTCCTTTAATGCTTACATAGTTGGTGAGACATAACGCACCATACTGAAAGAATAGTTAGTGCCCCAAATTGGAAGTTGAGTTTAAGGCATGCTGGAGTGTCTCTCACGAGACTGAGCACCCGCCTATTAGGCCATGGCGATAGGAGACTGGCTGAATGACAATTTCCCTAACTGGATTTGGAGACGTCGCCGTGTGTAACAGCATCTTCGCTCTCCAGATATTAGTGCCCTTGACATATTTTCCTGAGAAATGCTGAAGGAGAACGTGTCTATGAACAATTTAAAGCCACCCAGTATATATGTAAGTTTTCAACAATTTCTTCTCATTGCCCACTTATTTAACACAATTAATCCTTGCTTTGACAGCTGTAACTTGTCTTTTGGTGGTAACATCAATTTTGATGTCTTAATACAGAATTCTGAAATCGTTTACCCTAAAATTTAATTTAGAAATTTCAACATTCTCTGCATAGATTATGAATTACGAATTATAGTGAAAATAATTGACAGACGTCAGGAATTTAAGCAAGCATTGCACACAAAATAGAATTATTATATATACAAACACTGTTTAAGTTTATAATATAGAAACGCATTAAGAAAAAGAATGCCATTGGTCAGCAATTTATAAATACGTTGCGGGCACAATAGGTATATATATATGTATGTAAACTTGAAAGAGAATTAACAGAAATGGATTAAAAATAATGGAGGAAGTTACTGCCAGTGGTCAATAAGTATGAGTTACAGTATAGATATATAACATCTATAATTTAAATGTATTTATATTGTATGGTGTACAGACTCCTTTTTGATCTTCGTTTTGCAAAGCCAAGCCATGCTAATGATATTTTATTGTAGGCATTTAATGAAAGACATGAAGAAAGAAATGATCATTGACGAAAATCCAATGCATTCATTACAGATATAATACATTTATTATCTTTTTGGCGGTGCCATTTACTTCCTGTTCCGCTTGAAAATTGTAATCGTACTCATATTATTGAAATTATCTCCCCTTGATAACTTGGAATTTAGTTTCTCTTCCATGGCAGGTCTTACAATTAGTATAGGCACTATTTCCCAACTGTCAAAGGCACGGTGCAATGAAACGTAAAACCTTCATGGGAAAACCATTACATTTTACTGTTCTCATGAAGGTTTTGCGTTTCATTGCACCGTGCCTTTATCATGTAAATATATTAATACTGATTTTACTATTGAAGTTCAATATAAATAAGAAATAAAAGGATTGTCAGTGGTCATAATTACTAAGAATATAGGGCTGTTATACATAATGGTGTATGCGTATTGCTTTGGAGATCATTATTGTTATATTTCAGATAAAAAGAAAAAGATGTTTATTATTGACCAACGGACATTACCGCGTCATTTTAAATGAGAAAGTATCACTTCAATCCTATATAGACTGGCTAGGTAACACGTTTCATTCTTTGTTCTTTTCTTTCAATATACACATCTTTATTATCTAACAAATATAAAAGCAATTTAAACGAAGTCAAAAAAAATGGCCGATGTTCGCATGGTTTTGCTGTTCTCCTTTCCTACCGATGGATTTCATATGTTCACATTTTTCGTCCTTCAGCGCCGTTTTCTCTATCCTTTCTCGACAGTGTATCGTGGTAGACACACACACCTGGTATTCTATAGGATGGTGCAGATGGTATCACGTCTGCCCGTCGGACGTACAGACGCTATCGCGCCTTCTCGGACACACAGACGCTATCGTGCCTGCTCGTCGGACGTACAGACGCTGGCTATCCTCGGGAATATCGATAACTGGCTGCTTATACCGCTTATAAAATATTCACACATAAAATCTAGGACGATATTGACATGGGTCTCCCTAAGCAAGAGGGTCTTCAATACCGGAGGCAACATTGTACCAATTATAACTTAAAAATAAATACTAGTAACAAGCTGCTAACTTTCTCAAAGCTGGCTGGAACAAACAGTTGATTTCACTTTTCATAAGAAGAGAAAAAAAGGAACAGAAATGAAATTTGAAGTTAATATTTTGTGTGTTGAACATTTAAT
This sequence comes from Acanthosepion pharaonis, assembly GCA_903632075.3. Lineage (NCBI taxonomy): Eukaryota > Metazoa > Mollusca > Cephalopoda > Sepiida > Sepiidae > Acanthosepion > Acanthosepion pharaonis. The sequence goes on along the minus strand of CAHIKZ030005574.1, from coordinate 2,388,302 downwards.
TCGTATTGAACAAGAAATCTGATAATTTTTAAATTAAACTGTTTAGATGTTCGACGTGATGAGATGCGTACGAAAATAACTTTACATGCAATTAATAAAACAATAAAGGCACAAATGAATACAAACAATTAGGATTTGGTTTAAAAAAACAAACAAACAATAAAACGAGTAGAAATAGTAGTAAAAAAAGCCAATCATTGCTTCGTGCTTCAATGAATAGGAATTCGTGGAGAGTCATGATCGCCCACATTCTGAAGCGATACAACACACAAAAGAACAATTACAATTATGGATATATCTCTATTTTTGTTCATTTTGTTTAACAATTTAATTAACTTTAGATGATCGATTCTTCGGGTTTTAAAGTCCTTGTTTATCTGAATTTATTCCACACCTTAGTGCCGACTATCACAGAGCAGAAGTCTAGGTAGATACAAAAATCTGATTTTAATCATTATTTTATAACGAGTTTAATATTGGAGCAGTTAAAATTATTGTTATGATATAAAGTTTAAAATAGCTGTCAAAATCACCCTCATCTTTTAACCTGACAATAATTAGTATCATTACTATTTCGACTCAGTCGGAAAAAGATCGCTTACCCGCTGAAAAACTATCAGCTAAAATTCTAAATGAACGAAATACAACGATTATAAATGCTTCATGGTAAAATATTAAATTTAACAATTAAAAAAAAAACTATTCTGAGATATTAAAACACGTACTTTGAATAAAGAAAATTATAATACAAAATACATATATTCGAAAGATTTACATATGTCCCAAAACAAATGATTGTTCATATTGTCCTAATGGAACTAGGAGCTTTACAGAAGGAGAACAAAGAAATAACATACCAACTTTATGGCCTTTGATCGTCCGCAGATAAGTGAATAGAAATTACTTTTTTTCTTTTGCTAGGCCGTGCAGATGTTGACCAGTTTCCACGTGTGTGGACACCCTGGTGGTCAGGAAGGTAAAGAGGCCGTTCCTCCCAAAAACGGAAGCAAAGACAAAAAAGGACAGAAGAGTTCTACTCTCTAAAAGGGGCCAAAACTCCCATGAGCTCAACCCAAGGGAAAACAATTGTGGTCTCCCTACATCGTGAAAAAGCAAGTCAAAGAATAAATGGCTGATAGAGACAAAAAAGCTATCATATATAAAGCAAACGTTAACTTATGGCAAGGGGTGTATTCAATTCACTACCCTCACCTGAACAATGGTAGAAAGCTTTCTGATTGAACAGAAGTTTGAAAATTCCAATTCAAGCTACAAACAGTAATATAATTTTAACAACAACACCAGGAAAATATAATTTAAACTATGACATATCAGATATGAGAAAATGAGAAAAATATCCTCCAATATTGAAGTGTCAAAATTCAACTGAATTATCTCTCGTAACACCACGTGAACCGATAATGGTTATAAAATATCTTCAAGAAATGAGATTCGTGCAGAGAGTTGAATGAAACTGAAGACAGAAACGAGTATTCGTATTATTCAATAGATTCTCATATTGGGTTTAAAAGACGAAAGCTGAAAATACGATAGACTGAGCAGGCGTGTAACTAGAGAGTTTTGATGAAAATGGTGACAAAAAGAACATTTATACTTAGAATCAGAAAGAGACAGCTGATATTTCTTGGGTGCATAAGAAGGGAAAATGAGGGAAAGAAGGCTTGGAGAATTTGACGCTGACAAGCCATTTGTTTGTTTGTTTTTTGTTTGTTTCAGTTAACAACTGATTGGAAATCATTTTCAAGAACAGATGTCAGTTTTACTTTGTCGGACTGATATGAATTACTATGAATACAGGAATAAATAGTTGTGTTATCAGCAGAGATACCTACTTGGGAACTGATACGAAACAACGTTGGTCGAAGGATCAACCCCTAGGGGTACACGGAAGATATATATATATGTGTGTGTGTGTGTAAAGTCCTAAAGGATCGCCTGTTGTTCGTTTGCTTTAAAATCCATCAAAAACAAACACCTCTGATATAGGTAAGGTATGTATAGCAAAAAAAATACTCAGCAGTTTCGAAACTACTGAGTAATTTTATTATACAGACTTGCACATATATACACACCTACCAAAGCTCGTAAATATGTCAGAGACTTTTTTTGCTTATTTGTACATACATACATACATATATATATATATATATATATATATATATATATATATATATATATATATATATATATATATATATAAACGCAAGCATAGGATTGGTGTATACGGAATAAATCCTCATAAACAAAAAATGATATTCTTAAAAGAGTAGTCAATACAGACTGGAGCAAGTATTTTTTGCGTGTTTATATATCTAAATATGTCTACGGGTTTGTGTATTATAATCTGATTGTGTATGTATTGTCTTTTGCAAGATTTCATCATCCCTTCCCAGATCATCACTGCAAATGTATCTAAGCTGTAACGAAACTTTGCATCAATATTATATTTTAACGTTTATTCCAACTGAGTTTTTGGCCTTTCAATTAAAAATAAATAAATAACAAAATGGGTATTTTTTCTCAGTTTCATCTTTTCATGATTTTATAACATTTTAAACTTAATACATATTAAATTTAAAATTGGTAATATTTAATTTTCAATTTTATAGTAAAATTTAATATTAATCAGTTAGAATGATTTTTATTTTAGTCAAACCGTAACATTAAGGCATCAATTATTATAACTAAGGTTCGTTGTCAAGTTTTTTGAATTCTCATATATTTGTATTTTTATTGGTCATTGCAACTTATGTAACAGTGTTTCCCCTATCAAGGGGCGTTTGGTCAATTTGGACCCTTTCAAACACTTCATTCTACATTCAACACCATCACTTGATAAAACACCAAAAGTGTAGAAACAAAATGAATATTTTTGTAGTCATTTTATATCATATTTATGTTATAATTTTCAAATATATATATATATATATATATATATATATATATATATATATGTACTATAGAAACTTTTTATGTATACTTATACATGCATACAAGCATTTCTACAGAACTTGTATAAATGGCTGACAACATTGTTATTAGGAATTATAGCACAAAGACAAAAATACTAAAAGTCATTAAACGAAAGGAAGCCGTGGAGAGACATTATCGTCCACATCCTGAAGGGACACGACACAAAGAATAATATATCCAGATTTGAGATTTGTTGTTTCGATTATTAAGTCTTCACCTTTCCTTTGGTTTACTCATACACTGTCTTCAAATGTTTTTTCAGTCCACATTTTCATGGGTTTCGTCTCTCCCTAGAATATTTTTATTGGAGGGATATTAAAAACACACACACACGGGAAATTACTTCATAAAGCTGATGAAGGCTGAAAATCTCATTGGCTGATCGAGTGGTAAAAATAACAAAGATAAGGCTAGTAAAGATGCTCAATGAAGATTTTTTTAGTCAAGTACAAAGTTACTATAGTGGCAGTACTTTTCAGAGACGATCGAATCACTGATGTGTTAACAATCTAACATAGAAGCTTACATATGTGAAACTGCAGCGAGGTAGCCAATTCGTTACTTAAGTTCAGCTTATGCAGGAAAACGATGAGAAAAGCGTGACACACAGCGAGAATTAAAATCACCGCAGTAGTGATTATCTGTCAGATACCACTGTCACATCATCGTTGATACTGACCAAGCTTGATCAAATTAAAGTATTGAAAAACCTCTATGTATCTCAATGAAAAAATTATATCAACGTTTTAATTCTATTTTTGTAATGCCATATCCATTCACTTAGTAGGCGATCATGTCTCTTCAAAGATTCCTTTGTTATTTCCGAATTCCCATTATTTCTTAGAAAATAGAGTGTTGGGATTTTCCGTTGTTTTCGTTTAATATTCAGGAATTTCTCTTAGACTGACTACCAACGAAGGCTAGAGGGTAAATTCGGACCTTCTTCGGGAACCCATTCTTCAGTAGAGAAGAGGTGGAATCAAGTTGTTCCCAAGGAAATATATGCGAAGTGAACACAGCAAATTAGACCCAAATATTTTTTCTGTGTCTATAATAGTCACGCCAAATGTCCATCCCAATGTTTTTCTTTATCGATGTTTAATAATTACTATTCCGTCTTAACGAATCGTCTAAAGCATTCATTTGTCAAGTCTTTCATTGAAAATGATATCCTTGAACGAAGCCTTCATATAAACATCATTCTTGACGCAATATTAAAATCATTATTCAGCCTTTCAATACCTGAATGTTCATTAGAAGGCAATTGTTAAATGTCGTCTTTTTCATCGGCATCAAGAACTCATCAGAATATTTCTTGAATCATGAAAATGTCATCAAAATGAGGTCATCCATTACACAGAATATTTCTTCCAAGACTGCATCAAAACAAGACCTTAACAAAAATATTAAACGGAAAACTTCTGTCAAATTCTTTCACGAGCAGACTCGCCAGATTGCTAGAAGATTAGAAATTATTTCTCTGTTCCTTTACACCAATGATTTTATTCAGTTCAAATCTACAAATTATGAACATTTACTCTGCTACCGTCTGTTCTCTTCGAAGAGTTTATTTTCTCCCAGGTTTCTCCTGTGGAACTTCCTGCCGATTCTTTGCTTCCCTGCTATCTACAGTCTTCACAAATTTAAACGCAATGTCAATCGGCATCTTCCTGAATTCTGTTCCTTCAGTCTCCAAAATATTCTCTTTCTTTTTCACTCTCTTTAATCCCTTGCGTCCTAGTGTAATTATCGCATTTAGGGATAAAAGGACTAAAAAAATTTGCATAAACCCAGTTAGATTCAAATTCATCATATTAATAATTGTCTACCAGACTTGTTTTTTTAATTATTTCCCCAAAGTGAAGCAAGTTAAATTTTATATAACAGATTATCAAACTGTTTTATTTGCCTAAAAGAATAAATAAATAAATAAATGGCAACATATGCATTGTATTCACAGAATGATACGTATACCTGGAATGGTTGCGTTTTCAAATAAAGCATTATTAGCATGGTTATATGAATAATACATTCTCACATTTAGATGACGTGGTCACAGATAGACTGAATTAATAATTCATGGACGTACACATGGGGAGGAGGAGGAGGACAAAATTACCCTGTTCGTGCGACTACTGTCACTCTGCTATCGGTATTTCAACAAACACCCCGCATCTTTACGTGCAATCGAGGAGGTGATACCGAAACTTTGAGAGATTCCTGGTCAGGAGCAGGGTTCTTACACTATAATTCCAAATGGGATGCAGTCTCATTTCTCTCCACAAAGGTAACAAACGTTCCCGTTGTCTATGTGATACTTATTCGGGCTTCTTCCGATGGCCTGTTCATATGCTGCCATTATTGTGCCCTCTGTCACTTTCTTTAAATTTCCTTTTCTCAATGAATCTCTTGTCCATTTCTCGCTAAAATCTTTTTTTTTTAGAGAAATACACTATCTATATGTTTTCTTTAAAGTTGGCTTTTCTACATTTCAATGTTTACCTTTCCTTTTCCAATTTTAACAGGTGCTCCCTTTTTAGTCACTTTCAGCATTTTACCTTGATTTCTCAAAGATAAACATGCAATATTTTTAAATCGAAACACAAACTTCTGTACTGAACAGTCAATATTTCCACACTGTTCTCTTTAAATAAAACCTATCATCCTCACTTTCTTTTATCAAACATGTCATATAGTGTTAGAAACACTTTTTTTTTTATTTTCCTGTCTAAATCCTTCCTTCAATCTCTTCTCAGTTTATCCACTGTTACCCAAATGACACATTATCCACACAGTTAGGGAATTGATATCGTTGTCGTCGATTATTATTATTATTATTATTTTTATTTCCTTTGATTTCTGGTGTGTACACATTGCTTTCCGGGTTCTGGCCCGGGACCTAAGGTTAGAAATGGCATCATGACACTTTCCACTGACAAAACAAAAAAAAAAATTTTACATAGATAAAGCCCTTCGTTAAGTGTGTGATTATATATATATATATATATAAAGATGTTACATTGACGGATAAACGAATTAAAATTACAACACCTTAAACTCAATAAATTAAAAAATGAAAATATTTTTGATACCCTTTAATAAATTACATCGTTTCTACTTTAAAGATCAGCCGATGGGCGGAAATGGTTAATTGTAATTCCATATATATATATATATATATATATATATATATATATCAACAGAGTTTTCTTTTAGATGTCAGAAAAAATATTAAAACCCGTACTAATAATTTAATAAAATGCTGTAAAAATTAACCCAAATGTTAAGTTAATAAATTTACGGATGCCTGCAAAAATATATTATTTGTAAATGGTTATTTTAGGAAGAAATAGACAATGTTAATAAGTTATAAGCTTAAATTGTATAAGGTTCCGAAACATTTTAAATGCTAAATCTGATCAAGAGAAATTATACAAGATGTTTGATTCAAATACCGAGCTAAGCAAGTACGTATCTGTGAAAACAATCAACTTACACACCAGACTAGTAAAGACGATCGAATTATATCACATTCAGACTAAGGACAGAACCCATTCCTTGAAGCTGTTATTCGCAATCTTCAAAACAATATGACATTCCATTTAAAAGCAATGACATTTTGATATCGCTGACAGAGCTAAGTGGTAAGAAATGAATGAGGTCTCCTTGTATTAAGCGAGGAAGAACAGTTTGAATAGATATCATAGCACAAACAATTATTATTGAAAGAGATGCTCTAGTGACCTCGTGAAAATACTTCAAAAGAGAAAGAAGGAATGAACAGTATTGTCTTTAATAGTTTCTGCATCTACGTAAAAAAAATGTCCGTATGGAAGAAGTGGCACAGAGAAAAGAATGATGTAAGTTAAATGTATATAGCTATATGGACAGAGATAATTTCGAGTCAGGCTTGAATATGTATTAACAGACTGAGGTAGGTAGATAGAAAGATATAGGCACACTCAGGTAGACATATATGAACGGCCAGAACGAACTACGTGTATTAACCTTACAGAGACAACGATACAAGCAGAATATATATATATATATATATATATATATATATATATATATATATATATATATATATATACGCACGTACAGGGTGTAATAGGTAAATTATCACCATTTTATTCTTTTAATTTAGCGTATGCGTTGTATATTTTGAATTTTTGCACAGTATAGTAAGGTCAGTTGGGCACAGTCTGTGAGAAAGCGAGCACTATGACGCCATTGACCCCGCCAGAAATTTAGAAACGGCATGCTGCACTGCTTGGCATTAACGCCGGAAGTTCCAATAAGGACACTTCAGAGAGTTTGAGCGTCAATCTGAAGAAAGTGCAAAGGATTCAAAAAGAGTTGGATGAGCGTAATGGTGATTACGAAGGTGTTAGGAGTGATCACAAGTGATGACGACATTATGTCCCCATTCATCTTCACACGGGACCTCAGTCGCAACACGGAGTAGTGCTGCCCTGGGTCAAGAGGATGACTGCTGGAAGACCCTATGTCTGGCCACTAACAATGTATCTATCACACACTCATTATATATATATTCTATTATTTTAATTTCTTTAAGTGACTTTACGTTCTTACAATAAAACTTGTATTAAACACCAAATATTGATAGCATTTTCAGCGTATACTTATGTGTATTTGATAAATATACCAAATCAATTTCCTTTTGCAATACGTTTACACTCGAAATATTTACAAAAATGTATTTTGTGTATGCAGTTTTATTATGGATACTAGAGGGTTCTTCATACCAGACACACACACACACCGATATATATATATATATATATATATATATATATATATATATATAGAAAAAAAAATCCTGAAAAACCTGATATGATAAGAAAAGATCCCAACTGGCATTGAGAATATCACATCTTTTTTAAAGAAAGATTACAAGGAAAATGAACCCAAAAAAGTATTAAACAGAACATATATTCAAGTTCTCTTAACTCAAGTAAACAAATATGAAAAGCGTTTAAATCCTTGATTAAATGCATCAAAGCAATCGGATAAATACCTTGAAATAAATACTTTTAAATAAATACCTTTAAATAAATACCTTGAAATAAATACTTTTAAATAAATACCTTGAAATAAATACCTTAAATAAATACCTTTAAATAAATACTTTTAAATAAATACCTTGAAATAAATACCTTGAAATAAATACTTTTAAATAAATACCTTTAAATAAATACCTTGAAATAAAGAGCAACAAGAGAAAGCTGTATGTTAGAGCATGAACGACATGAAAACTGATTATCAACAGTTATTTTGGTACCAAACTAGGGATGACAACTGAGCCTAGTGTCTGAGTTTCCAGAAAATAATCACCCAAAACGGTTTAAAAGACAATAACAGAAGAGTGGAATTTTATGGGACAAGCATTAGATTTATAAATCTATTCGTAGCTAAAATGGAATGAAATATAAGCTTTGGTTTTAGGACGACGTTCTATCATGAATCTTTATCATATAGCGAAATGCACAATGTTATCGTTATAATATAAATATAACTTGACAGTCTTAGAAACATTCATTTGTATTAGTTTATTGACAAAAATGGCTTCCATAAAAGCTTCAGCTATCCAAAAAGAGCAAAGGACACTACACAAAGTCCATCCTCAATGGTGCATAGAACGAGTTGCCACCTAAGTTGCACGAATTCGCCGTCATCAGGCGACTATATACAATAATAAACAAGATATTATCACTAGAATTTGTTTTGAATCCCTGCGTAACGAAAGCAAGAACTTCCAGTAACTCCACACAAACATAATATTCAACACTATTTCCCCAGAAATACAGCAAATTATATATATATATATATATATATATATATATATATGTGTGTGTGTGTAAAAATCCGTGGCTAAGTAGTCCAAGTAGCTCCTAATAATATAAAATATTAAAAGTCATCCACAAGGAAGAGCTCAATATATTTATTATAGAACATATAAAGGATTTGATTTATTTTTTTTTAAACAAATGTTTTTTGCATTGGAAAGCCTCCGGGATATCTGAATGGGCTAATAAATACACACACACATATATATATATATATATATATATATATATATATATAGAGAGAGAGAGAGAGAGAGAGAGAGTGAGAGAGGGGGAGAGAGAGAGATTTTATGTTTATACGTTCTTTTTATAGATACAAATATTTAAGTAAATTCTCTGTTTATAATAAACAGTATTAACGACATTTAGTGTCCAGGATTTCCGAGAAATTTTCATATAAAATATGCGTCGTCCGTATGAGAAACCGTCATATAACCTGACGTGCTTTACCGATTTAGCCACAAAGGAGCGTTTCGGTCAGCAATGTGGATTGGAGAATTGTAGTTTAAAATATATGTGTGTAAATATATATGTGCGTATGTATATGGATGTATATGGATATACAGGTGTCCTTATGTGTATATGTATATATGTAAGTATAAGTATGTGGAGATATGTATGGAGATATATGGATGTGCGTTTCTCTGCAGATGTATATGTGTAAATATGGAAATATACATATGTTTTTTTTCGTGTGAATGTGTGTGCAGGTGTATATAGGAACTCATAGGCATATAAGAAAGCATAGGTATGTGGATATAAATAGGGGTTTAAGACATGTGTAGGTAAAAGATTGTAAAAGAATGACCTAATTTTCTGCTAGTGACATCTCATCCAAATCTCTCCTCTAATATTCTCCAATTGGAATTGAGTTTTAAATAGTTTTAATTGAGTTTAATAAGGTAAAGTTTAAATTGGTATTTTATTTTAGATTGAAATATACTACCCCATTATTGATGATAAAATTATTTAAATGGGAATAACCGTTGATAATTGGGTACATAAAGACAATCACGAGTTTACTTAATGAACAAAAATCAAAAACAATCACGAGTTTACTTAATGAACAAAAATCAAACGAATAGATGTCAACCTAACAACAAATAAGATAAAAGTTTTAGTAGAATAAAAAAGATTACTAAATATAAAATGGATTACTCTTTCAATGTACTGTCTATAAATTTTTCCAATCAACTGTTTCATAGAAAATACCCAAAACTCCACTGAATTTCAAATTAATTTCTTCGTAGATTGTTTCGACATTTAGATATTTATCAAACCTTAACCTCCCAAATATACCCGTTAAAGCAACGCGAATTAACAGCGTCTAAGAATTTGAATTAAACCTGTTGTGGAATGTAATTGATTGAGGTTGTTGTAGCTTGTTCCTTTAATGTCGGTTTTCTCCCTCACCCCTTAGCCATCTATATCTAGAGACGAGACGCGTTAAATTTGAGCAACATCTAGCCGACACACTGGGGTTAAAAATAGGAAATTGAAATGATACATATGACACACTCATATCCTCTCTCCCACCTCACTTCCTCAATTTTACGTATACTTGATGAGGTCCGTCAAAAACGTGTAAATTTCTTTTCATTTTTTATTTCAACTTTTGGAAGTAAAGTCTGATGATCCAGAATCCTGTTAAAGGGGTTATGGTGAAATAAATTATTACATGGAATCTTAACGTGGTCTGTTTTTTTTCAATTATATATATATATATATATATATATATATATATATATATATAATTTTAAAATATGCTATATTTATTGGTTAAAATGCTAATATTAGGGATAGATCGGGTGTAAATATGAAAGTGGATATTGAAGTCAACACCCAGAGGCGAAAGTTTAGCATGAAACACTCTCCTCCGTATGTTTAATTCAATGTCTGCTTATATATATATATATATATATATATATATATATATATATATATGTGTGTGTGTGTGTGTGTGTGTGTGTGATAGTGGTAGCACAAGCCATGTTTCTGATTTATTGGAAGAGATTTTAGTTTACTGAAGGTTTTCGCTTGTCGAGGTCCTGTCATATATAGTTTGGCTGTCTTCATGGCCGATTTATGGCTATCTTTTAAAATTGAATGAAGCAGAAAATAAAAGATAATACTGAAATTCAATTTTGAAAGAAACACTTCAGATATTTTAAATGATAATTCAATTGTGGGAAACTGGAAAAAATGATTGCTTTTAAAAAAATTTATTCGTTATAAATGGCCTGTCTTTTCAGGTCATTGTTGTCGATCGGTATGGTTGCGATATTTCTATTGAAGGAAGGCAAACATTTCATTTTATCTTTTGATACATCCGCCTGATTCAGTCGCTTGGTTTAACCCACTGTAAAATGTTTTGCTGTTTCTCTGATATGAAATTATCACAATATATACAATAAATGGACTAATGTATTTTACATGATTAACGAAATAAAGAGGAACATAATCAGTTCAGTGAGATGGAAATAAAATTGGTTCTAAAAGAGAATTATATCATTTCATGAGATTCAATAAAAAAAAAAATGTAATGCCCGAGTTTCTGATTTTTTAAATCTAATCTTTTTTTCTTTCTTTTATTTTTTTCTCTGATTTTACGTTGTTTAACATTAATCTTTATGTTCTTTTTGTTTTGGTTGTACCTCCATGAGCCTTGATGTTTAATCAGTGTCTGGCGTTGCGAACACAATTGACGCCACATGGCTGACTATAAGAGCCGTTAACAAAATTAGGATTTTACTGATTTTGTCGAAAGACAAAAAAGCAAAGGAATTTGAAGAAACTTATCAAAACGAATGCAAGTTATGAAACGATTTTTCGAAATTAGAATACATATATATATATATATATATATATATTAAATCGCTTCATTCCCAGCAAGGCGATAATACCACTAAAACGCAGAGGGTTACAGGGAGTGAAAAAGACTGAGAAAACTTTAGTGGGGAGGAGTGTGCAAAAGATAAAGAAGGAAGTGGTCTCAAGAAGACAGAAGATGGTGATTGGAGTTGCATTTAAAGTTTCGAAGATTGTAGTACCCAGGGCCGCGATAAATCGGAGGGGAGATCCACATGTGAGAAGTACGAGAAAACAAACAGCTAACGTAAAAGTAGTGGTTGCATCTAGCTAGTTCAGCTGTAAAACTTTAAGACCTAGTTGTCAATCTAGTCTTCTTTTACATGCCGTGTCCTTTCAGACCGTAGGCGATCATGGATCTCCACTTTCTCCTTATAACGTGTAGCTCTTAAAAGGTTTTGTATTTTTGCTATCCACTTATTTAAGTCTGCTAAGTTTGTCATGAGTTACTTTCCCTTATCCCTCTAAATGAGTATCAGATATTTCAAGCCTTCCTTACTTGTCCCAGAAATTTCAGCTGCCTTTTCCTGGTGTTAGGCATAAGTTTCCTCTTTGTTTACATCCTCTCCAAAAACCCATCTTTGCTCACATGTTCGGTTCATGATATCCTTAGCATCCTTCTGTACAACCATACCTCTGTTGCCTCGAGTTTCTTCTTCATCTTTGAGGAGACTGTCCAACTGCTGTAAAGGACAGATATTACGTAGCAGTTCTGTACCATTTTCTTTGTTACGAAAGAAATCGTTATGTCTTGTAATAATCCGCCTATCTTTTGGAATGCGTCTTTGGCCATCCCAGTACGTCCCAGTAGCACGCTTAAATTCCTCTAGTCGGGGTAGCAGGTATATAAGCTAATCGCAACTGATGTTATGAAAATCTTTGTAGAAACGACAGATGGAAGCCACGTCCCATCAGTGAGAATGTGACAGAAGTCGAGATGTCTGGTCAGGACCGATTATATGACAGACTCTTTGAATTTTGTCAAGAATCTCGATATATACAGCGAAAGCACCGGACGAAATGTGGCAGCATTGCTGAATACACGGATAAATGTCAGATTTAAAAATGGGCGAAATGAATTCTGACGAGAAACATTCTGGCACGATACAGTGATAGAAACAGTCCTATCAAAACATATGTAAAACCTTTTGATAATGACTTATGAAAGCCAGAGGTTTTCAGAAGAGATTGAATAATTTGTATTCAAACGTTCCTTGAAAACTTATATCTGGAATGGTCAAAAACTAAGTGAAAACATCTTTTGAAAGTACAAGATTACAGTGATCGAGAAAACATCCTGCCGAGAGTCTGTCCCACGTAACAGCTACCTGGCACGAAGTTGTCCGAAAGGAATTCACTTCTTGCTATAGAAATTCAAAGGAAAGGGGATGATACATTCTTGTGTACGTGGTATACATGTCCCAATTTTAAAGGTCATGGTGATGTGACGAATCAATGTCGTTCGTCAGAAGACATACCATGGAAGTAGCGATAAATAGTGAGAGCCTCGAACGTTTCTTCTCTGGGAAATGGGTTGAAGAGTGAAAAATAATTACCCACCTACAAGGCCGTCTAAAAGCTTTTGAAGTTTATCAAGATAGGCAAGCGAGGATTGGGCAGCACTCACCCAGATTTGGCAGAAATACTCTATTTTTGGTCTGACGTGTGTATGTGTTTGAAAGTGGAGGTATACATATATATAAATACATTTGTCTGTGTGAGTGTATGAAAATGAGTGTCGGCACACTGTTTTTGTATATCTTCATAGGTATATGTACCTGTGCCTATATGGAAGAAGGTGAAATAGAGTATACGTTCACGTGGGTAGACGACGAAGACAATGTCTACATATTTCGACAAGTGATTCAGAAAGAAGGTCGGTATATACTTGTCTTTGTTTGTATCACCGTGAACGAATGTGTGTTGGCGTCTGAGAAATAGAGTGAATATATATTTGTCGGTATGTGTGTGCGTATGTGAAAGAAAGAAAACATTTTTTTGTTTATGAGTGTATGCGTATCGTTTATTGTATGTATGTGTGCGTATATATTTTTAAATAAAACTTGCGTATGATTTTCTCTGTTTGAATGCGGATAAATGGTTGGTTGGTTGATTTTGTTAAGCGGCACATGAACGTCTATAGGTTATTTAATGGCGAAATCTAAATATTTTGAACGCAGTTGTATGCCTTCAACTAGAGATAAAATGTATTGTAAGTCATTTTACTCTAAATATAAACAATTTTTTTTATATATAACAATAAATTGCTGGTACTTTTACTGTAAAAATGTATTATACTTTTTAGTGTTTTTTTTTTCTCTGGGGTTCACTATTTGCCTATGGCTGGGACCCTAACAGGTGCCACCACCTCGGGTCAGGGTTGAGCTGGGGATAACAGCAATTAAGAAGTGATTCAGAAGCTATAATCTCCCGATCAGAGGCTTTGCAGTCATCATGTGTGTAAATGTAATGTATGGATATGTGTTTCTGTAAGTGCGTGTCTAGTTGTCAAATGCAGCGGTAAGAAATTGAATTTGATTGATGTGCTTGTATATACAGATTATCTCTTTGTGGGTTATTTAAATCCGATTAATATATTTTTGGTTGTACTGATAATACATTTTGGCGAGTGAACACTACATTTTTTTCTATTTTGAGGTAACAATTATTCTTCCAAATACTTCTTATTTTACCCATATATTGTGGGGAAAGAGATAAATTCATACTTTTTCGAAGAGGATTTGCGCATAATGAATACCCCGACTCCGACTGGAATTTGAACTCAGCTCTACAAGTTCTCATTCCAAGCTGTTAAGCATTACACCATCCGTACACCCAACAAAAGAATGAGTAAGTAGGTGTCTATCATTATGGATAAGTGTATGAATGTCTATTTTATAGAAGCTAGGGAGAATATATTTGTCTATATAGTTACGTTTATAGTTGAGTGTGCGTATATGTTCGTGGAATGAGAGTAAGCGTTTATTTGTTTTCTTTTACGTGTGTGTGGATGTGTTGAATTGGGCGACTGTGAAAAAAAGAGCGTATATAATTGTATTTATTTGTTTTTCTTCAAAGTAAACCGGAGAAAACGTACAGTTTGTCTACATGGGACAGGGTAGCAGAGATTGTATGTATTTATGTAAAAAAAGCGAATGAATTTATATATATATATATATATATATATATATATATATATATATAATATGTTTGTGTTTATGTGTGTGCATTTGTGCATGAATATATATATATATATATATATATATATATATATATATATATATATATTTTATCTCACCATGAAGAAAAATATAGTTTAGAAAGACCCGGCTTTTTGTTTCTTTATAAGATTTTTCCCATTTAAACAATGTGGTGTGAAATAGTTTCGATTCAACGCCAAGAGATAGTATTGAGTATTCGTGTTATCCTTTCCGCTTGGCGAAACAGCGAATATTATCGCTGAGTTTATATGCGATTGATCATTGCATTATTCTTGCCTTTTTATGTTGAGGTTCTGTAACTGGGGAAAGCAAACAGAATTAATGGAACATACAGCCGCATCGAAATTAAAAATAAAGCTCTTCTGAAAAGTCGAGTTAAATATAGAAGTGCATCCGAGCAAGAATTGCGTTGAACATGAAAGAGCGTAGATTTCTATGCAAAAATATTTCTATTCATTTATCATCTTCATGAGTCACCAATCTCCAAAATAAAACAGAAGTATAAATAGATAGATAAATAAATAAGTGAAGATTTTAAATATGTCTGACCACTTATTCTGGCGCTATACAATGTCATCTACTGACCAGAACTACTGTGTTATTTTACTGATATTTAAGGAAATTATACTATTATATTTTCAGAAACTGATAATATAAACATACGGGCTTTTATATATATATATATATATATATATATATATATTAATTGATTTAAAATATGTTTTCTTCGCTACACAGTTCTAACCATGTTTGAAAAATGGAAGCTAAAAGCTCCGAATTTAATTTTGTAATTAAATTAAAGACATTAGTTCCATTTCATCCTCAAGCGAATTTTCGGGGCTTTTTAGCTTCCATTTTTGAAACATGGTTAGAACTGTGTATCGAAAAAAACACATTTTAAATCAATTAATTTATAATATTAATGCTCTGTAAATTTACATTGAGCACTATTTTGTAAAAATAAAAATATCTATAAGAACACCGGATTATATATCTTACTGTTCTTTCTTTTTTTATATACATATATATATATATATATATATATATATATATATATATATATATATATAAGCACAATGTTTTCAACGTATTTTGAACATAAAATCATTTTATAAATACATACATACAACGATCTATTTCTTGTTAACAGTTGTTCATGTATTTCAAACTCGAAAATGGCTAATTGTATAAACGAAAGCGCTCGGAAAGAAAGAACAACTGGACAGTTTTTTATATAATTTATCTACCGAAAAGAAAAAAAATATAAATGATAGGATAGATTGTATAAAATCTAAAGCAATGCACCTTGTCTATCATATTCAATGAAACGTGAATGAAAGAAGGATTGCTGCCTAAATACACACATATACACACACAACCACACCCATATATACAAGCACAGGCACATATACATATATATGCCCACACACACACATATACATACCCACACATATATTTATATACACCCTCACGCACACGCACACACACACACACACATATATATATATATATATATATATATATATAACTTCAAACTTTACTATTGTGGACGCTTCATATTTGAAATAAACGCCCGAGTTTTCAATATTAAACCGTATATATTTCGCCTATATGACTGCACATTCGAGAAATCTTACTAAAGACTAAGTGTTCAGTAAAAGTTCTCGAATGCGCCGTTTGATAGACGTAATACATTCTATTTTATACAGTGTAACCCGGATATAAGAGAGTTGTCGGGACCGGAGTAGAAGTCTCTTATATCCGGGTTTGGCCTATTTTATATACATTTACACAGGCTCTAATTTGGGACCAGAGAAAGTTTCTCTTACATCCGGGTCTCTTATATCCGGGTTACACTGTAATTGCAAATCTGACGTCTATCTCAAATCCGAAGTGTGTGATCTAATATAAAAATATACACACATACATATAGATATATTATTATTATTATTGAACACTTTGAAGTGAAGAATATGATACTGTTTAAGTGTATTGCCTTTCCTCTATCTAGATTTCTTGGATTTTTATGAAGATTGTCACATTCGCCAATATCCTATCAGAAATGTATGATAGTTCATTGGATTTAGAAGCTAGCTAAACTGATTTGCAATTCAGAGATATCCTTTTCTAAAGTAGTTGACAATCAATGCTGCGATTAAACCCTAGCTGGAGTGGGGAGCATAGAATAATACATAAGTTTCCGACGGTATTAGTGCGTAGGCAAACGCAACGGGCTTGGCTGGAATTTGGAAATCGACACATCAGTATCCTATTAGTAGCTGATGTTATTTACTGTATCTCTCAGTTTGCTTGTTCACAAATTTTTGGAAAATATCTTAACCAGAGATAAAACGGAAAAAGCTATCGCAGTTTTAAATTTGTGCAAATTATAAAAGTTATCAAAACAACAATGAAACCTATCGTGAGTATGCACACGCGAGCGCAAAATTCCAGCTATGTATCTTGTCGATGTAAATAATGTGGCGTTGTGTAAAGAAAGACAGACCGTGATATGCAGTCTAGGAAAACTTGTATGAAAAAGAAAAGGAAGATAAGAGAAGGAAAATTAGCAGAAATAACGTCAAGAAGACGGATTCTCAGTTGAGTATTTAACACCAAATTAATCAAATGTTACGCTTGAACGGTTCGTGGAGCGAGTTTTTCCATCAGTAAGCCCCGTTTAGAATCGCAATAATGGATTGGGGAGAAGCAAAAGATATATGTGGCAAAGAACTTTTGAGAAAAAGAAAGTAAGAGAAAAAGAAAGTAAGAGAAAAAGAAAGTAAGAGAAAAAGAAAGAGATATCGATAGAAAATGTGTAGCGTTTAGAAGATGAAAGCCAGAAATTAATTTCTATTCTTGTGGAAGTTGAATTTCTAAGATCAAATCCATGAATAGATGTCGACCAATGCATTCATAATAAGTTATTTTTTTCTTTTATGTATTATGTCCCTAAATGACGTCGATGATCAAGTCTCTTCATCATTTCCCATTCCTTGAAGTTTATCTCCCAACTATCTCTCGTTTTTAGAGGTTTTAGGTTCACGAAAAATGTCTCTCACCTCTTTATATTACGCGTCTTCCTTGCGTTTGTTAGCAGGCGCTCGAGATACGTAGCCTTTTGCCAAACAAAAGTTAGGTTTAGTCAAAACTATTAGAAAGCATCGTATTGTGATGTGGTATGTAACTAGGTTATATTTGTATCATTTATTTCCGAGTCTGATCAACCCTGGATGACATTTATGTGTAGCCTTCTGCTACAACTAACCTAAACTTACTAAATAACACCAATGAGCGTCATTATCGATATTAATAGATTGCCATAATCTTTTTGCATCGAGGGGGACAAGAATTTATTACACATTTTATATGAAGTCCTTTAAAAACATCGCGATCATGGCTCTACAATTTTCCCAACAGCTTTATTGCTTTTAGTCACTTTTACGTCTTTGCTATCTAGATTTATATTTATTTCACACTTCGTTCGCAGTCTATTCAGCGTTACCTCTTGCTTTTCTCTCCTTTACGTGTTCTGTGTGTTAAATTCTCTTTGCCGTCTTTCCTCATTATATACTACAGAAATTTCAACTATCTCTGATTGGAAATATACATCAATAATTGTAGTGCTATTTTCTTTCCTCGTTGTTTACATGTTTTGTCCATTGAATCATTAGCATTTATCGATATAACTACATCTGTATCGAAAACTCTCTTCTCCATTTGGGAGATGTCCAGCATTCACAGGCATCGTCCTAAAAAAAACAAAAAAACCATGTTGGGATTTCTAATGAGTATCGAACCCGTGTGTAATGGATTAAAAGATTACTTGTAAATGATTGCTTTACAAAGTGGGTATATATTTATTCCTATTTATTGATTCCATGTGCTAGTATCAGAGAAAAGTGTTAGCTTCGGTGTTGCTTTGGATGTCATACTTCCTCATTGTGTTAGTCTTTGAACGTTTGTGCATTCTATGTGTGTGTGTTTTGTCTTTGACATGTTGACGCTGCCTAACGACACATGCTACGAATTCTTTCCTCGCCAATTGGCAGAACTTAGAAGTCGATCGTGATAAAGTTGCCTCTATCATTTCTCAACTACTTCCGTCCACCGCCTCGCAAATTCAAGGAAATAAATAAAAGCAATCGGGGCAGTTGGGGGGGGGATGGCGGAGTGTGCCCAATTAGGCAACATGCAATTCTCATTAATCCGACTAATTAACGCAAGAACGTGACAAAAATTATAAGTCGCTCATGGTTTTACTTAACAAATAGACCGAACTTTGGCATTTCTAGAGCAGCCTTGATTTCAACTCGTCAAATGGCGAAAAAGCGTACCCATGATTTGGCACTGAACTGCATGATTAATTACCCGCTAATTATCTGTTCGTAATTGACAAGAACCAGAATCATGAACCATTTTAATGTTGTTTTCGACCTGTTGTAGAAAATGTCTTTATTTGAGAGAGAGAGAGAGAGTAGTATCTCTATAATGTTATGAGCATGAGATACAATATGAAGTTAAGGCATCTGTTTCAACCCACTGCTTTATAACCCCCCATATACATATATATATATATATATATATATATATATATATATATGTGTGTGTGTGTGTGTGTGTGTGTGATGATCTCTCACGTCGTTTTCTAGCTATGAGCGTCTCTCAGTTCAGTTTTTATGCTTATGTTTCATATGAGACAACAATCCTGCACGGGATTTGCAAAGAAATCCACACGAAGGGCCTACTGAAGGGTTGATTATCATATAGGCTGACGTGATACGTTTATCCTTATATGGCCTATGACACGCTTACCATGAAAAAGTTGGCTATACACGAGGATTTTCGGCATCTGAACATCACTCATTCTGATGACATGACCAGCCCATCAGAACTGTGATTTTGGATCGATAGATAGATAGATAGATAGATAGATGCTGCCGTCTCACAAAGCGAGTGTGACCATCACTAACATGTCCAGTCCATGAGTTAAACTCCCCCGACCACAACACTGCATTAATTTGTTGTGTGAACGGCAGTGGCTCATAAAGCCAGCTATTGATCTGCATTTCTTGTTACATAAATGGCATGTCAAATCATCTCCAGGCGGTAGAAGTTGACTTTGAACATCATCACATCAGATGTGTCTTTTTTATATGCCTTGTCAGAACCAAATTGAGCATATATATATATATATATATATATATATATATATATATATATATATATATATATGTGTGTGTGTGTGTGTGTGTGTGTGTGTGAATTTTAGCCTCATCCAGAATATATTTAACTCAACGAGGATTGAAATATTGATATTTAGTGTGTCTCACAGCCACAAATATTCACCAAGCAATGTGGATTGAACACACTTGACAATATTTAAGATATCCTAGAATAAATTTTGTAATTTCAGGGAATTTTCTTATTAATCAGACATATTACGTAGATAACATAAAAGTTCACGTCCATAAATTTTTAAAGTACAGAAAATGAAATCGCCGAAATAAAAAAGGTATCTTATTTTTCTCGTTGTATAGAAAATTAATTCCTGGGTTAAATAATAACCTCAAATTAATATCCTAAATTTTCAATCTGAAATATTTTAATTGGATTCCAGATTCTGGACTTTACTGAAAGAAGAGTAAATGTTAAAATTTTAAAATAAGAGAAAATTATATTAGTTTGTTATATAGTATATGAAATTGAATTTTTTTTTCTTATCATTCCATCAAGTTTTCTATATACAGCGGAAATTAATGTTTTGCTGACTGAATTAATCGCCCTCTTAGGATTGGGGTTAGATTTAAGTGTTTCGTATTAGTGGCAAGGGGTGAAAAAGAAAACATACATTTATTTACTCTGCTGAACATTATATAAAATATGTATAAACTTTAATCTATTTTTGTAGCCATTGTGCTAAATCCCTAAAAAAGTGTCTATTTATATCTACATTTACATTTACCTCTTGAACTAAATACGCTTTGCTCCGACCTCGGAGATACTATAAAAATCATCATATTTGTATTCTCTCCCAAATTCTCATGGCATGTCTCGTACATGTCTCGTACACATACCAAATGTATCTTTTTGAAGTATGGGGGGGGGGATTTGCAGAATTTTTTACCTACCATTAAGTTTTTAAATAAATCTACATCACTGCTTAAAATGTCCTAAGCCTGACACTGTCAATTACATTTTATTTATATTGTTGTTATAAAATCTAATACATTCCTCATCCGATGAATTAATACTGCTTTTATTTATGCCAAGTGTGACAATTCCCAGAATGGCACTATTACTACCAACGAGGAAGCCTTAAAGAAAATTGCATCAAAAAGAACACTTATACTCAGAATAAAGAAGTGATAGCTGAAAACTTATGGACATCATGAGGAATGTAGGCTTGGAAAAATTAACCCCAAAAGCATATTAAGGGCAAATGAGATAGGGGAAGGCAGTGAGTCACCTACCTGATGAGCTGTTGTGAATGGATCGTAGAAAAGAGGAGATATTTAGCAAATGGAGGAAAACAGTTAAGGGCCACTATGGTTTTGGAGAACTATAATCACCTGTGTGCTGAAGTGATGTGGCACATAGAAGAAGAATTAAAATTATGCTTGCCTGGGTATTGTCCTCTAGGTTCATAAGAAGTACAGTTTGAAAGTGACAATAGCCATGTTTAACCACTTAGAGCCATACGAGAAATTGTCAAGATGAGAGACACCATCTTGAAGGAATTTCTTCTGATTCCAAATTCCTTTGCTAAAATAAGCCGTACTGTTTTCCAATTTATATTCGTTTTTTCTGCTATTACTTCTGTCTGAGTGCTTTTGGCTACACATTTCCTGTATCATTGTGTTTAGCTTCTCATTATTTCTTGAAACGCCTGTACCAGTTAAAAAAACTACTTAGAATGTTCACCATAAGTCATTTTAAATAGATGCTAATCTTCCGCTATAAAACAGGATTTAAATCCACTGCAGCAGGTCATTTTCCTTCAAAAGGCGAACATGAAAACTTGTAACTTCCGTTACTGCTCGGCAACGAGGAACTCATAATTCTCTTCCGAACCGATACCCTTATCAAATTGATGAATCCATTTCGTCTCTTCGCCCAGCCGGAGGTTAAAGAGAGGGTCAGCCATTCTAAGAAATAGATAACAGGCTAATAACGTCTTCACTTATTTTTTGTAAAAGAATAATTCCTTTATCATTGACCGCTAAATTATTTATAATTTCTCTCAATTGCAAAAAAAAGAAGGAAAATCCTCAAAAAAGAAAATAAATATCTGCATAAACGTAAGATTACTGGCGGCTGATGACAAAATGTTTGTTTTCGAAATGAAGATTCCACTACCATCTCTCCCTCTATAGAGTGTCATGCATTTGAACTGGCTAAAAAAACACTGAGTGAACCAGAAGGCATCCCCGATGAAACAGTTGAAATGTCACTTTTGTATCATTTAATACAGGTGATTAGATTCTCTGAAGTAACCATTTTCTCTTAACTATTTTCATTTGACTGAATATAAGACGATTCCAAAACACATCAATGCTAGGAGAAATTCAA
Organism: Acanthosepion pharaonis; assembly: GCA_903632075.3. Taxonomy (NCBI): domain Eukaryota; kingdom Metazoa; phylum Mollusca; class Cephalopoda; order Sepiida; family Sepiidae; genus Acanthosepion; species Acanthosepion pharaonis. The sequence continues at coordinate 2,365,777 of CAHIKZ030005574.1, read as the reverse complement.
AAACCATTCTCACCAGTCTATCATTCATATTTTTTACATAGTCTTTTAATCATTTCATCTCATGCAAGGCAATAAAGCCACTAAGACGCAAGGAGGTTAATGAGTGTTAAGGAATACAAAACAGAGAGAACAGTGAACGAACAATAATTAAGTCATTAAATAACGATTTACGTTGCATTTAAATTTTGGAATATTACACTTGACTGAGAAGAAGCGGGAAGAGAATTTCATGAGTAAAAAGTGCGATAGAAGAAACTGTTAGCATAGAACTTACGGCTATCCATTTCAACGGTAAAATGATGAGAGTCTGATGTTAATCTAGATATCCGCATAAATCCATAACGTATAGGTACTGTAGAATAATTAGTATGGCAATATTTATAGAAAATCCACAGGGAAAGTGACTGAAGGGGAAATGCCAGGCCAATCTCTCAATATATACAGGAGCAATAGATCAGTTTTGGCACCAGTATTCAGAACAAGGAGAAATGGTAAACATATAAATATGTAAGATAACTTTTCTCACCGGAATCTATCTAGCACGACACAACGAAACAACTTTACGAGCGGTCGATCTAGCAATTGATTCAATCTATCTTTCTATTTCATTCCAGCTGAAAACTTACGTCCAAGAAGACGCAATGAATCGCTCTCCTGGTAGTTAGTATCAGCTAGGCTACGGAAGTTTAAAAAAAAAAGATTTTCTCAGATGCTTAAAAGGGAGCAGTTTCTTTTTGGAGGTGCTGAAATTAACAAACTATTGCTTGGCCCGGTAAAGTATTATTTTTTTTTTAGATTAGCTGCCAATTTGACCTTATTGAACAGCCCAGAGTAACTATTAAGACAGAAATAAATAATTGTGTCATTAGGCTATTGAGAACTGACGCCATCCGGAAGGTCATTGATGAAAATTAGGAACAAGCTGAATCCAAGGATAGAGTAGTCGGGGTTGCCTACATTAATGCAAAAAGATCGAGAAGAGTGACTGTTCGGGACTAATTTCATTTCTTGATTCGGTAAGAAAGACTGGATCAGTTCCAATTAACCAGAAATACCATAACCTTTTAATCTGTATGGAAGCCTTATATTCCCAAACCTGTCAAATTTCTTATATCCAAAGCAACAGTCCAAGCTTCACCATTCGTATTTAAAGTTTAACAGAGCGTTTCAGCAATAACCGCTAATTCGTCAGCAGTTGACATAGAGAAGCGAAAGCCATATTTGCTTATCTGAAAGAAGACCCTGCGATGTGAGATTATTCAGTTGATTAGAGTCTTTAGCATTTTGCCCCAAAATGGAAGAAGGCTAATAAGCCAATCATTAGAATCATCCGATGGTTCGACTGAGAACATAAAGACTGGAACGACAGAAGGGGATTTTCAACAGACCAAAAAACCAGAAGAAGATTGTACAGTTAAGAGAGGACAAGAGCCAGTTAAGGACTATTGCAGGAATAACATCAAGTCAAATTGCCTTGAGGGGATTTAATTCAGAGATCATAGTAGGAAACACGGATGATGTTGAATGCAGAAGCTCTACATTCAACATCATCACTTGATAAGACACCAGAGGTGTTGAAACAAAATGGCTATTTTTGTAGTGATTTTATAACATATTTATGTTACAATTTTTTAAATAAATAATTATATCTGCTCTACTATGTATTGATTGAAATTTATTCCATATAAACCAATCCTATACTATTATATATATATATATATATATATATATATATATACTCTATGGAAAGATAAACAAAGATTATCCAGACGAATCAAGAGTACAGTTTGAACAGGATTTACGAGCAAAACAATTACTTTTATTTAAGACACTATTACAGAACCGCTAGTAACGGCGAGAGCCAAACTGGTTAGAGGCTATGAGGTGTCTAGTTCTATCTTCAAAGACTTAACCTCTTATCTGGAAATAGCTAAGAGGTTCTGAAACATTACAAAAAAGTATTAAACTACTGTATAACCATTGTACATCATGGAAGCACTGTAAGTCAAGATACCAAGAAGTAAACATTGTGGAGAATGTGCATTGAAAGTGATGTAGTAATTATATTCGGCCTGCAAAAAAAAAAATAAAATAAGCAACAGAGAATAAAATGCATCTTAAATTTAAAGAAAAATTCCATCGAATCATTATTTAGGAAAATGATACTGAAGGAAGTTTATAATCGAAATGGAGAACTCCGAATTCCTAATTCTTTTACCATCTTTCTGAAGAAAGGATTTTAAGAAGAGCTATGAAGGAATTATATATATCCAAGTATAGGACTGCTGTATAAGGAATAAATTCCAATAACCAAAAATGCTATACTTAAACGAATGCTCAATATGGAGTAGAGCAAATATAATTTATTCAAAAATTATAACATAAATAGGTTATAAAATCACTACAAAAAAGCCATTTTGTTTCAACACTTCTGATGTCTTATCATGTCATGTTTGTTGAATCAACACCATGACTTGATAAGACACAAGAAGTGTTGAAAGGAAATGGCTATTTTTGTAGTGATTTTATAACATATTTACGTTATAATTTTCGAATAAATTATATATATATATATATATATATATATATATATATGGGGGGGTTAAATATTACCATATTGAGTATATCAAAAGAAGAGCCAAAATGAATAAAAAAAAAGATAAGAGGAAAAAATATACTTAACCGGCGACAATGCCTTGACGATGTCCCGTAACGGAAGAAACGCTGCGGCTATGTATAGTTCTCTTCTCTTTCCATATATATATATATATATATAAACAACATTTAGTGACATTTGTTTCTTAGACATTGAATTATATCACTTTAGCTAGACTTGGATCTAATTTGATGTAAATTTATGATTATTCTTAAATTTTAAAAATTCTGTAAAACTAATAACATTTTTACCCTTCTTTTATAAAAATCGTCAGAAAAATAAAGTTTTTACAATTACCTTGACAAAGTCCCTCAGAGGACATAAAGCATCGGTAGACACATTTCATTGTCTATATATAAATTATGCTTAATTCGACGTAACCTTGGAATTTTCTTACTAAGAACAGACAATGATATTCATACAGGAACTGGACTGATGAACCTTTTTTGTTGTTCCTTTCACGTGGGTCGTATTTCTTTAACAAATATTGCAATATTGAAAACATAAGGGATTTTTTTAAAAAATGTTAAAAATAGAACTGATATTTTGCCGAAATAATTATACCTTTTTCTCTAAGTTTCCCTCCGGCAAATCAAGCAGAATACATTTTCTCAGAGCGTTTTAATTTTTTTTTCTTTCTCGCTGAATATTTGCACTTTTTGCTTTGCTCGGAGAATTAACGTTATGATTCGATTCAGGAGCGAAAATGAGCTTAAAAAGGAGGGAAAAAAATTTATTTCCTAGCAGAACGCAACAGATATGGTTAATTAAGTAAAAGCTTTTATAAGGTTTCCTTGTCTGATTATGTACCAAATCCAACTTCGATATAGCGAGTTTCTTATCAGTATTTAACGTTCGTCTTCAACGTGAACCAATTTGCTTTGGCTGGGCAAAATTATTAGGAATCCAAACAGAAATCACGCAAGTGTTTAAAGTATGTTGATTTAAGTACCTTTTGACGAACATTAGCTTATACGGAAACAAAGATTATTTAGTCGGGTATCCAGGGAAATTCGATTCCAATGCACAATTTTGCTAAACATCAGTTGACACCCAAACTCTTATTTTGAGAGACCGCTGAAGTTCACAAATTTAATTTTTCTTCGGCTTGATAGTTAACTACTTTCGATCCAATATGAAAATGCAAGGTTTAAATTGCCGGTTGTTAGAGGTAGCACGTAGGCTTTTCCAGATTCAAAAATTGTTGCAATACAATGTCTGTACCCGCTTCATTTTATTCCAGAGTAGCCAGATTGTTTTAATGTATCTCATCAGATTCTATTGTCTCAAAAACTGTTCTACTGATATATAACTTAGGTTACTTACGACATATCAGTATTCACCATAGTAGTCTCCCATGGAAGTTATATATTACAAATCCTTTTACTTACTTTTCCCATCTACTTAACATAGAATAAAATAGTATTTTAATAACATGACAGTTATATATATATATATATATATATATATATAGGTATTGTGGGTATGTCATGATTAACCAAGTCTATTTAGTGTAGATCTGATATTTAATTGGTTAATGAAAATATACCCACAATTCTATTTTTAATTCTGACCTTATGTTCCTCCTTTAACTTTCGGAAAAGAGGTAACCCTTTGTTTTTAAATTTCCTTAAAAGTCATTTAATCACCAGTTCATTGCCTGAAGAAGTACAATCAAAGTATTGAAACATCAAAGCTTTTGTGTAGCGATTTCAACATGTATTTTATTATAATCTATATATACACACACACATATATATATATATATATATGAAATGAATACATTTATATAACGTTAAGTCTCTATATCCATTTTTATATATTTATACACGTTTTCACGCAGTGAAATCAATACATACATTAAGAGTCCCCTTTTAAAACGCGTATCCGAACATAGTGATTTGCTTTATAGATAAAATGTGATTTACGATTTCAGTAATGTGTTTTGTCTTAGTCCATTTAAAAGTAAGCCCCTTACTCGACAAAATGCCCGAAGAGAATCTGCGCATGCGCGCTTACGCCTTGATTTATGAAATATTTTGTAAAAAAAAATATGGATAGAGATTATAAATGTTTTATTTCTTGTTTGACACATTTGTAACTTGTAAACTTGTTTTGTGCAGACAGTTTATTTGCTGTCCACAAGACACGAATATTTCTCGCAGTTTATTGACCCATTCCATGTTTTAGTGTACTTATCACAGCGTATACTCTTTTCTGTCGACAGCAGATTGAATTTTTCCGTTAAATGCTTCTCGTGTCTGACTGAAAAACATTTAAACAGGATCTCTAAGATTTCTCAAGAAACGTTTTTTCTATCACTAACTCATTCTAACACACGCCATTGTTATTATTCAATGACGAAGAACAAGCAGTGCCTAGCTAAATACTTGTTATCTGCAAACACCCTTTAAAAAAAAAAGAAATGCGGTCATTAAAGTTTCTTCTATTCTTCTCTGCATATCTTTTGATCCCGCTCACAGCAGTTCCTTATTAGGTTTAGCTAAAAGGCGATATGATCTTGCCGAGTATTTGCTCATTGCACTTGCGTTAAGTAGGCACTTGGCTCCAAATCGCTGCTAGCATGTAGATTTTAGTTGTCATCTCGGAAATAATGAGAACGAAAGCGGAATTATTCCGACCACTTACAACTTAGAGATCCTGTTTACGTCACCAAAGTAATTATTTGCGATATTTTTCCTTCCTGATTCTCTTCTAAGATTCTCAAGATGGACTCTCGCTTTCTCTGTATCTATCTTATTTTCTATCTTGCTAAATATTTGCTATTAGACTTGTCATTATAGAGAATGCTCTCCGGCTATACGTCTGTCATAAGCGCAACACTTTTTCCTTGATAGACAGCAATATCTTTTATATTCATTATTATTATTATTATTATTCTCGGATTTTATAGTTTTGCTTTTCTACGGTGTTTCTTATGTCAAACAAAAACTTTATGTATTCCAGTAATTTTAAACAGCTTTCTGATTTCTTTCACACGCATGTTGATACGTCACTAAATTGACTTTCTTTTTCTTCGGTCAATTTAAAGGGGAAAATGAAAGACACTTTGCATAGCTTATGAGGTTTTACGAGCCCAAATGATTCCTTTCATTAAGCGAATCTCGATTGATGTATGCTCGTGTGAACAAACTTTCCAATCTTTTTCTTTTAATATCACGTTGGAAACATTTTATTGTCGTCTGCCAAGAAAATATACTTTTTCCGTTCAGTTCCAATATAATGGTTCAGTAAAGAATAGCCAATCAGAACGACGCGAAAGTGTTTTGTGAATGTGTAAGCCATGAAGTTGCAGACTGTATATACTATGAAGAAAACCAGTCATTTCTTTGATGATATGAAGACGCTTTTTTGAAATGGTTTTCTCATCTTTAAGTATAGTCGCTTTTAGTTATTGTTAGCTATAAACTTTCTCGGAGTTAATCGCCAATATCGGTTGCAAGACAATAAACATATATAAGCTTTTGTTGCATGATTGGGAATATTTCATATTTTTATTTTGCGACCATAGCCCAAGGTTTATCATCAGTAACATATTACTAAATGAAATATGCCTGTTTAATGTATTGGAAATAAAAGATGTTGCCGAATAAATAAATAACCCAGCAGAGTTGATGCATATAACAGAATTTGAACTAGCTAAGTGAAGTATATTTATATTTATTTTTTAAACTTTTCACCTCAAACAAGGCGGGAGTGCCACTAGAATACAAGGGGTTACAGAGAGTGGGAGCAAGAGTAAAGAGACATGAAAAAGGAAAGGATGAAGTGAAGGTATCTGGAGATGTCGATTGATATTGCATTTGAATGGTTGGAGATTATAGCTATCAGTGAGAGGTAGGGAGTTCCACAGACAGACGCCTATATTTAACCATTTCGACAGTGAACGGGTGGGACTGAGATGCTGACATAGTGGCACAATTAAATTCATGCAGTTTGGGAAAATAGCTCGTCGGAGCAATTACCGTGAAAGTATTTGAAGAAAAGACAGAGGGATGCGATTGCACGCCTGTGAGAGAGCGACTGTAAACGGGATGCCAGATCAGGGCCAATCACATTGCATATCTGTCTCTGGATTTTTCGAGGACCTTAAAACGAACAGCAGGGGCTCAAGACCATATATGACATCAATATTCCATGCAATGGTGAATGGTTGATTTATAGATTTGAAGGATGAACTCGGGCGAGAAAAGCACAACGCAGAGAACCAACTTTCCTTGCAGTAGAGGAAACTATTGATTCAATGCAATTTTTCCGTCTCAGTTCAACGGATAGTGTCAGACCAAGCTGTTGCAAAGAGGTGATCTCGTGGAGTTGACCACCAGACATTTTCATGGGAGACAGGGAGGGTTCTCCGTGGTGAGTAATAGCAATTTTTGTTTAACTAGCCAGTTCCTGCCCCAGTCAACAACCGATTGGGGGTTCTTTTCGGGACCAATAGCCAGGTTAGTTTTGTCAGCGATACCAGACTTGCTATTTAGGTAAGAGTAAATAGTAGTGTCGTTTGCATAGGTGCCTACTTGGGAACGGATATCGGAAAGATCGTTAACGAGGATAGGAAAAAGTGTAGGACCCAGGATATAGCCTTGGGGAACACCTGCGTTCGTGAGAAAGAAACTGGAGGAGAATCATTTAAGGACGACATTCATTACACGGTTTGACGAGAATGACTTATACAACTACTTTTCTATTAAGGCTGTTAGGATTTAGGTGATATATATATATATATATATATATCAGTAGTTATGAGATATCAAAATTTAATATTTAGAATGATCGCAGAAATAATATTTCTCTCGGATTACTGCCCTGTCACCTTTCAAAGTAAAGTGCCATATATAACAATTTAACACACAACAATGAAACCCATTTTAATTTCTGTCACAGAATAGTCGAGAATACAAAAGCTAGACCAAATGTAAAAAAAAAAAAAAAAAAAAAAACGATAAAAAGGTTTGGAAGCTCTACACACCTAAAGACTGTAACCAATCATTAATGAAATTAGATATAATTTCAGTGTGCACGTGCTACCAAGTATTTGAACAGTAGGATCATTTTAGTTACATGACGCTAATATACACTGTGATTGAAAAGTAACTACCTATTTTATGTATGATGGACACTCGTCATGTAACAATTATGGTTAGAAGGGAGAGTCCATGATACATAAAATAGGGAGTTACTTTTCAATTACCCTGTATTACTAACATGGCATGAGAACTCATGATAATTTGAAATTCCCAACCGTTGAAAATCTGAAAGCTTCACTGTCTTCTAACTTATTCTCTTGAAATTGTTCCAGAGATGAAGGAATGTACTCAACTCATTATACACAATTCCAGCAAATTCTTTTACTAATATATATATATATATATATATATATATATATATATATATATATGTATGTATGTATGTATGAGAAAAGAACCAGCATATTTTTATATAACAGGAATATACACACCGAACGCCAGTAAAGTAGAAATAACGTCTTACTTTATATGTTGCGTGCACGAAGAGTTTGAGAAGCATCCATTAGTAAAAAAGGTTTCTTTTTATGCATTATATGTCAGCATGTTCTTTCTTTGGCTTTGATGTGGAAACATCCTCTTTTGGTGGAGAACATATCCGGGTAATGTTCATTATTTATAAATCAGTGTATACTAAAACAGTTATCTCTCTTCCCAACAAGAAAACAAGTGTTTAGTCTTTTGACCTTTCAAAACACCTGCCTTGGCCGCTGCATAATAAACACGCAAACATACGAATGCATACGCATAAGTGTCAACAAAATGTGTTGCTTGTAAAGTGGTATTTAGTAGAAATAATTCAACTACAAATAACGAGAACAATAAAGAGTGAATAGGATCTACAGAAGGTAATTTTAAAAAGCGCTACTATAATCATATAAGTAGCTTTAAGAATGAGAAGTATAACACTAACTTATTTAAATACGTTTAGAGTATTAAACAGGAAGATAGAAAGAATATCCTTGTGAAATGGGAAATACTAAAACAATGTCGTAAATATAAAGCCGGCAACAAGATCTATATATTATGTATGGAGGAGAAAATTGGCAATAGCTACCTTCAACAAACCAAAAATTTTATTAAACCAGAGGTGAGAAATCATTAATAAATGCAAGCATAGGAAAGCCTGGTTATTAGAATAAAGATTGTATTTTTTTTATCACGTGTTTTGTATCTTTTTAAGCTTAGGATAATTTTAGATTTTTTAGCAGTAATTTTATTAATAAATGTGTTCCTTGTTAATTCCTCCTTAGCCTGTTCACCAAGATGATTCCATTATATATATATATATATATATATATATATATATATATATATTGTATACCCACCTTCGTTTTGGGGAAGCCTTTTGTTTAACGGACCTGAGGCGATTATAATTGTCTTCTTCTCTTTCTTCTCTCGGGCGGGTGATCGCTAGTTGGTTTTTAGTTCGGAGGTAAAATGAGAACTTCAGCAAAAGGAAATTTGACTTATTACTTTATTAAACACTGTCGACCTGTACATTTGTAACTAGCCAGTAGAGTCGTTCTATCACCCACCTCCACCACCACTGTGGAGCACGTTCCCCGAGACACGAAATAACCACATCTACTGTGCATTATGTGTAAAAAACTTAACTCTCTGAAATCACTTTCTATCTAACATTCCCACGTTTTTGGCTCAGCTATTCAAAATCCTCATCCCTATTTTGTTTACCATCTGATCTTAAAGATCACCCTCAGAAGTTCTGAGCCAAAATAAACTGCCACTAAAATGTAGTAGTCTGAAACTATTATTTAACATGTATATATATATATATATATATATATATATATATAATATTCACAAAGCAAAATCTAAACTATTTAAGAGAAGCTCACTTTGAATGTGTTTGTTCATTATACAGATTAACTCTTAAAATCGTTTAGCTGAAAAGAATGCTTGTTGAGGGAGAAATAAAGAATATGGCAGTATTAGAGTAGCAGTGGTAAATATTTTGCTGGATTGCGATCCAGAATGGCTGTGTCATGAAGTTGATTAGAATGAAAATTCAAGAAAGCCAACACGATTAAAGTAAACCCCAATCAAATAAAAACGTGATATAGTTCTGACGAGGCTAGTTTTCGCCCGACGAATACAACCAGTTACACGTGACATGAAACAGCACTCCTGATACATTTAAACAGCGTACCCAGGTCAACCCCATTTGGGGCGATCGCAAAGGGCAACTCGACCCGAAGTAAATGGAAAGAGTTTCGCTCTGTAAGAACTGAGCAGCGATACTTCTAAAATATTGCGTTTGGACAAACGCTCCATGAACTATTGATCATCAAAGGTGCTTTACCTAGAACCTAAATGAATTTAAATATGGACATCGAGATATTGCTGTACTGGAGTATATCCGAGCATATTAATTTTTCATATGCATAAAAATCGTCACCAGCAATAGAATGTGAATATATTACAGTGTTCTGGGAATTCAATATGCTTACCTGTTATGGTCCAGGTTAGGACCAAGGAAGAACAACACGAACACAAGAGTAGAAATAACGAAGGTATATTACATGAAATAATACAAGATGTGGAAGGTGTTAGTATGACTGTCAGTCTGGTTTGGAGTGAACTACTATCGGATCGACTTGATTGGCCCCTCTCTCTTGGGAGGCGTAGTATATATAGTGTTAGGAAGATTTCACTCTATAGTTATAGGTAAGGAAACATGACAATACTAAATGTTGTATTGTGTTGTTCTACGCCACGTCAGTTTCTTATCTGTCTCTTAGTTTACACTTCTACTTGACATCTGCAAAAAAGGCACAATCCTACTTACTAATACATTACACCATACGAGCCAATAGAGCAGATGTTGTAGTAATAATACTAGTAGTATCAAGAAAAATAATAAAACTGCAAAAGATATTAGTACTATCTTACAGACATGGTGATCCTGTCTCATAAAAAAAAATCTTAGTAAATATTTCAAGATTAGCAAGCAGGGTGTAGAAAATTTAAGAATGTGAGACTGAATCATAGTCACTATTCCAATAATAATAGGAGAACGAAAAATGATTTTCATAAATACTGTTAAACACATTAAAAACATAAAGGGACCCATCATCATTTCAGATACAAAAGACGGTGCTAGGAAAGACCGTTCGTTTGTTCTGAAGAACTCTCTGGCTGTAATATGCTCAACAGCCTTCTTCTAATTTACATGACTTTATTTAGTAAGGAAACACCCCTAGGAGGTGGCGCATCATGCATCTCTGTTCATGAAAGGGAGTAGTGGGTTAGCATCATGGCCGGGTTGTTGATTTTTATGATTTAAACATAAGGCATTCATGATGTCTTCGGAGTCACATCTGCATAATAGGGAACATCCTCAACAAAAACCGTCTTTGGCAGGATTCGAACATGCGTCACTCTGGTTGATTAAATCCGAGACGCTCTGACTAACTGAGCTAAAAAGAATCAGTTAAGCAAGGCCCGAACTGGAACCTTAAGCAAAACTCCTCCAGTCATAAATCAGACGAAAGTTTTCCTTTCTGCACACTTTCGTTCCCAAATGGAAACAAAGCAAATTTTATTGAAAGTAATGGATTTTTTATCACTTTAAACGCTATGGCTACACGTATTTTGAGTAGATGCACCGTTTATTTATTAAAAATTATATTTAATTATTTTCGTCTAACGGCCTGAATGTTCGAGAGAAACTTATTAAAGAAAAATATACGCTCTCTACAGGATTCGAGACTGCGTCTCTCTGTACACTTCGACCTTCCCTGACTAACTGGTTCTCTGTAGCTGAGTTGGTCAAAGCGTATAGGATTTAACGATAAATCTCTCTGCACAGAGAGACGTATGTTCGAAACCTGTAAGTGCATAATTTTTTCTTTAATAAGAAGCTTCTTCTCAAATAAGACTATCCGCTAAAAATACTGCTTAAAATTATAAAGATTCTGACGGATTATATATATATATATATATATATATATATATATATATATGGGATAGATAGATAGATATAATCATTTTCTATTTTAAACATATGGTTCCATCGCTACAGAGGAATTACCACGTTTCAAAAAACAAACTGCACTGTTAAATTTAATTATAAAATTAAATTTAAAATCCAGAGCTCCGTCCCATTCTCAATCGATTTTTGGAATCAACTATTAAGAAATTTATTTCATTTATAAGCACAGACAATCTTAATATTTTAAATTGTTATGGTTACGGAAAATTAAACCATTACGATAAGGAGTGGTTGGGTTTTAATTTCCATAGACACCTTATGTATCAAATATAAGTTACTTTCAAAATCAGGTTAAGTTATGGTGGGATAGGGATGCCTGCTCACAGAAAATGATATCCGTTTTTCGCATATTTAAAATCTTTTCCCAAAAATTTTAAGTACTGTTCCTACTTCTAATAACTAATACACTATACGTTATTTTTTACAAATATAAGCATTAGAATTACATTGGTACTTTAAAAAAATTATTAATCAAAGATCAAGTATAAATATCTATGTTTCATCTTTGTAAATCTTACTGTTCTTTCTTATTAGTCTAATATATATATATATATGTGTGTGTGTGTGTGTCTGTGTGTGTAATACTACAAGTTTCTCTTAGACCAATATTCTTTAAACGAATTTAGGAAACTAAATTCGTTAAGAACGGTTGATAAACTAATGAAACCGTATCGTATATTAACCATAATTGATTTTTAGTTCATAACACTTTCAATGCATGTTTATCTGAGTGAGTTATTTTCATTTACTTTTATGAAACGTTAGTTTCCAGATCAAAATATGGATGTTTCTGTGGAATGTCATTGCATTCTTGTTAAATTTCAAGTCCTTTTTTGTAATTCTCTTAAATACTGACCATTCTATCGGTTTCCCATCCAGATTCATATAAACTGCTGCAATTAACGAAAAAAAGAGAATAAGAGCCGAAGTCACATGTATGAAGGAAAATAAGTATTAAGAAAAAGAAGGAATAAATGTAGTTTAGATTAGATCAGCCACATAATGAACAGACCATGAATTTTGACACGGTTCATTTCTTATACAGTTCATCACGGCATCTCACTAAATTCTTGTTCACTAGCAGAGGGTGAATAATCCGATTCTTGAGAATATTTTCAGAAGATTATACTTCGGTTCTTTCTTGGCCAGGTCCCCAAATATTTGGACATGACCTGTCACTACATATCTTGCAATATAATCGAAAGCTAACACAAATCTTTATAAGGCTCTGTCTATAAACAAAATTAATCGATATCATGTAATAGAGAAAAAATTATTATAAATTACTTCTTACTACTGCAAATGAACGAGAAGTTTGGCTAGAAGAAACGTGAGAACGTTCTAACGCAAGTAAACATAATTTAAATTCTACGCACACACACACACACATATATATATGCAAACAAGTTCCATTAAAGACGACTGACAAGGTGCTTCGATTAAAATTTTTGTTTGTTTTTTTTTGTTTTCGTATAAGTGTTTTCTTTTCTGGACATAAAAGTGTTTAAATGTTTTGCATATCCGAACGCTTTCAGCTGTTCTTTTAGCCATCATCAATGTTTTTTTTTTTACTTTTAACTGAATATATGGATTTTGTATGTATGTAGAGTTACAGGAATATTTTATTTTCCAAACATGGTCAGCACATAGTGGCCATGTTCATAGTTGATGTTATTGAGAGTTGGCTTTTTCAGTTTTCTTATAAATGCTTCCAATATTTTAGCCTTTTTTTACATGTGGATGAGGCTTTTAAACTTGCATTTTATACAAATATTTTACAGATGGAGTTTGCCAGGTTTTCGTATGTGCTTAAATGAATCCTAATTGAGCTATTGTCAGAGGTGTTTAACCTAAGTCTTCTCGACAGGCATGTACTGGTATGTCCAATATAATTATTCATGACTTTGGTTTGATCAGGAACGTTGTACAAAAGAGGGATTGCTGACCAAATACACAATTATATAATACTGAAAAGGTTAATGGTGAAAGTTGAATTAGACCAGGAAACATTAGCATTAAAAAGTGTTCAATACAAATGTGAAAAATAGAAGTAAAAATTTAACATGTAGAGCCTTTGAATTTCAAAATGAAAAAAAATAGGAGATCAGTTGATTCCACTACTGAGGTTTCGACATCTCGGCTTCGTCAGGAGATTTTTATCAAGTGATTTCTGAACGGTTTATTTTTATGAAAAAAAATATTAATGGGCGCTTTATCATTTATACAAAATAAACAAGTGCGCTACGTTGAATATAATAGGAAGGGAGGATAAGAATGGGAAGAAGGAAAGAAAAGGGTATTGCAAATGTATCGGGGGTTGGGGTGAAACCAAGCTATATATATATATATATATATATATATATATATATATATATATATAATGGACTCTCCTGTCGGTTTCGATGTATGAGGATCTGTCAGCTTATTGATTCAGTATATATATATATATATATATATATATATATATATATATATAATATATATATAGTATATAAGATGTGCTATATTTATGGGATAGAGTGCTCAATGCCAGATAGAGCTTGTGTAAATGTAAAAGTGAACATAGAATTCAACACTTAGAGGCGACAGTCTGTTTCATGCTAGATGCAATCATCAAGCACTCTTTTCCTGATGATTGCATCTAGCATGATGTTCACTTTTATATATATAATTTGTGTATTTAAGCAGCAAATTCTCTTTTAGGCATGACTGATTGAATAAATTACGGATATTATGTTTGCCAATTTTTTTTAAAATTCGTTCATTCTCACGAATAATCTTCCGTGTATTGATATTTACGGATAAGATAAATGTATTAAAACCACTTAAATTTCTGTTATTTTCATTTCCCAAATATTTTCGATCCTCTTCTTCGTATAAATACTTGTACCCATGGTCAACATATAGTTTTGCATTACTTGCACCCCTGAACATCTTGTAAGAAGATCGAATGTACTTGGGAAATGAAAATAAAAAATTTAAACAGTTATAGCACATTTATTTGTCTCATCCTTTAATATCAATACACGCGAGTGAGTATGAAGGGTTTTTTTAAAAACTTAGCAGTCAGACATACCTAAAAGGGAATATATATATTACGATAAACGTGCAATCAATTTACAAATTCATGAATTATTCACACAAAAACAAATGCAAAGGTTAATGATTTAATTGGCGAGAAATCCATCGTCGCAAACAATTCAAATAATATACAAAACCTCCGAATCCGTTATGAATGAAAAGATCCTTTTTTCTATAAATTTCTGCCGTATTAGTTCTTATTTTTACTACAAGCTTTCGTCTGTTCCTACAGGCATCTTCAGGTATAGAATAGATGTTGTTCTTGTTTTTTCTCTTAGTAATAAGAGGACAACGAAAATATATGTATTGTTGTATCCGAAAATGCTATTGGAAATGAGTTATTGTTTTTGGAGCGCGCAGTAGCAACGCTGAGTTTGATTTTAAATTTTTTAAAGTTGTGCGTTCATGTACAGATATGGTGATGAACGAATTTTTTACTGGTAAATTTTCTGTCAAAGTGGCATGAACTATATTGTTCAATAATTACAGTAATGTCGCACTTATTATCCAAAAGTTGGATAATAAGTGCGACATTACTGTAATTATTGAACAATATAGTTCATTACTAAGAGAAAAAACAAGAACAACATTTATTCTATACCTGAAGATGTCTGTAGGAAGAGACGAAAGCTTGTAGTAAAAATAAGAACTAATACGGCATAAATTTATAGAAACAAGGATCTTTTCATTCATAACGGATTCGGAGGTTTTTGTATATTATTTGAATTGTTTGCGACGATGGATTTCTCGCTAATTAAATCATTAACCTTTGCATTTGTTTTTGTGTGAATAATTCATGAATATATATATATATATATATATATATATATGTGTGTGTGTGTGTGTGTGTATGCATACACAGCAAAAAAAAATTACCTCAACATAGAGGATAGTGTATTTCAAGCCGTCCTGTACGCGGCTACCATCAGTCCCGAAGTCGATAAGATGAAAGTCGCGTACAGATCGGCTTGAAATAAACTATCTTCTATGTTGAGGTATTTTTTTTATGTAAAAATACATAGGCTCTGTTATAATAAATACATCGAGCTCTCTGTGGATCAATTTTAATAACTAATATTACTAGGATACACCCGGATTATATACCAAGGGATCGATTACTTCATTATTATACTTGTTTAAATTTGGTATATCCAATTTGTAATTTGCATGTTGGGCTGTTAGTAAATTCTAATTTAAAAAAATGATACAGTAAAAAAAAAAAAAATGCAGCATTTTTATTACTGTAAGAAAACGTTGTATTCTAAAATTAAAATTTCCAACATTGATTGATTTGTCTTGTTTTCGGTTTATCAACACTTTGTCGGTTTCTTAAAGTCGAAACATTTTAGATTGTCGCAATAATCTTCTTTTTTTTTTCGTGTGAATATTTTATTAATTTATTTATTTTTTTTTTTTTTTTTTGAGAACGAAAGTGATTTTACCAGAAACGATTCCTACTGTTTAACTCATAGCTTGGAGAGTAGATAGATTCATACCTTTCCCAATGTTATTCCTTAAACAAATGTCCTTACATAAGTTTCTCCTAGATCAATATTCTTTAAACGAATTTAGGAACCTATATCCGTCAAGAACGTTTGATAAACTGAAGAAACAGAACCGTGTATTAACCACAATTGATTCTTAGATCATTACACATACAATGCATGTTCATCTGAGTTAATTATTTATAAAACGTTAGTTTCTAGGTCATACCTTTCCCAATGTTATACATGCGGGAGTAAAGGTAACGAACCTGACAGGAATTTGAACACGGCTCTCCAATTTATTTTTTTTATTATTTCGAACCACTATCCATTACACTACCCACACATCCGGTAATCCCTGAGAAAGAATATAATAACTGATTTAGACTAGATTATTATATATTTATAGAAGGCCACTGCTGTACATCTGTATTGACATCAATTCAAACCGACTTTTAATGTTATTTGGTTCGTTGCTTAAAATAAACGAAAATAGAAGCGGCGATTTAGAGACCTCAGATAAGTAAAAGGGCATATAAGTGAGCCAAGCATCGCGACGAAAGAATAGCTGTATTTTGGGTGCACTCGTCTCAGTTCGGGCTACAGGACGATCGATCTTTTGGTGCAGTAGGGTCAGTGTGGCAATCAATAAAGATGGCTGCTAAAATCCTCGCATTCGAACAGAATCTAATGAACGAAGGAAATAACACTTCAAAAAGCCAGCCAATCATTCTGACCACTTATCTTGATCTACTTCAATATAAAAATCAAAGCCCTTTGCTGGCATAAATGAAAAACCGGCTGTAAAAGCCATAGATATAAACGCCTCACCGGCGATTTTGAGTAAAACGCGTCTGGATCATCACCAAAATCAGACGTCGTGAAAAAGAAAAAGAAACATTATATGAGCAGCGATATATTGATGCAAGATATGATGATAGCGGAGTGGATCACAATGAGGAGGATGAGGAGATGCAGGAAATTGGACAGCCTGAATATCGGATCAACTTTGAAAAGGAAAAGACGAAAGAGTGTTATATGTGAAGAAAACAAAGGCTATGAAGAGGCGAGTACATAGACAAAATAGATACAAAGAAACAACTTCAGTAAAGAGTCCCGCATCAGCTATTATTTAGTTTGCAACAAGTTCAGTAAGTCTCTGCATAAATAAAATCAATCTGAAAAGATTGGTCCCACTTGTAACAGGATAAAAATAAATACTACTTTTTGTCATGCACAAGGCTAAATTAACCGGATATCCGGTGAGTGAGGAATTATCCACATGAAATAATAAACTATGAAAACTAATTTGATAACCATTAATCTACAACAAGATGCGAAGTATGCTTTAGTTGAATCCAGGAAAGACTTTCTAGCGTTCAGTCTATTAGAGAACATGGCGAATGATATGCAAGTTTGCACTTACGGGTCATATCACTTTGAAATACAAGTTCACGAACGATGACCGAAGCAACATTGAGCCTGGTAAGTACCTTGATGGGTGACCACTAGAGAATATTAAGTGCTATCAATTTGGATATGTGAGTGGGGCAATGGCTAATCTTCGGAATTTTTAATTGGAAATCCGAGTTCCAATTCCAGTTGGGTTCTTTTTTATTTACTTACACGCAAATACAATTGGGAAAGTCATAAATCCACCACTTCTTCGCCAGCTATGAGTTAATTAGAAAAACTTGTATCAGGAAATCCTTATTATCTCAAATAAAAAAAAGCCTAAAAAAAACAAGATTCTTAAAATCTAAAAATATATTCTGGCGTTAAATAATCTAAAAATGGTTTATAAGCCGCAGAAAACGAATGAATTGATCAATAAATAAGTTAACTCGATGTCAGATACGTCAAGTATTTCCTAACAAGGAAAACCCTAACAGAATCCCATAATAGAGGGAAAGCATTGACTGAATACCGAAGAATAGACTATGCAATGAATTGGTTAGTCTTACAAAAGGCTACCACAGACTTAAAATATTCTGTCGACATATAAGAAAATGTTGTTAGGAAACGATTGAGAACAAAGAATCAGTAAATTTTATGTTTGTGTCTCACGAGGAGCTTGAGATTCGTATGAATCGTTAAGATAACTTAACGATTGTCTTTGTCAATGAGAGCAAAAATTTGTTTCTACACAGTCTTATGAGGACACTATAGTGATTATAAAATATCACTTGACATATTCCTTTCTAAAGAGAGTGCAGCTGTTTTAAGTGAAACAACAATCTTGTTTCGTTTTTGATTTTCAAACAAATAATCGAATTTCTTTTTAACATTTCAAATGACCAATTCGGATAACTGTAAGAATATACAGTGTTACTACAAGTTTACTTAAAATAGTTCACAGTTTTACTGGGTTGCGTGTTATTCTAAATAAGTGTAAACATTAATATGCGCGGATGTAAAACGAGTCGAGGCGAGTTTAAAATTCCAGCCACGTTTGTCGCTTTCACTTTCGTAGTAATGTCGTTGAGAAAGACACGAATTTATGTCATTCCACTGCTCAATATGCTATGGGTTAAAAAAAGAGAGAACAGAGTGGTTCCTGAGTAAAAGCCAGATTCATAGAAGTAAAATCGCATTTAGAAGATGTGGAGATAACGCCCCAGAAAAAAAAAATAGAGCAAAAGACAAAATAAAAATATATCTATAAATATAGATTGGCAAATAATGGAGATGAAAGAAATACACGATACTTGCCCGCAGAACATCAAAAGGAAACGGGCAAAATATTGAAAAAAAAAATGTTCGCGGTTACTAATTTGGGTTACACGGTTAATAATTTACTAATTTTGGGTTACGCGGTTAATAATTTGGGTTACACCACAATTGTTAGAAACAATTTTTAAGTAAGGAAAATATCGTAGAAAGAATTGGGACATTCTTGATTTTCTTTCTTTTTTTTTTATATAAATTAATCCATCCTTGTATACCATGTAGGACAGAGCAATGGTGGATTCGCTGACCGGAAGTGATTAAGAAGAGAATACAAAGATAGAGAGAAAGCATGAGGGAAAAGGAGTGAGCATGAGATCATAGATATTCGCAACTGTCAGCAGATGTGGAATTACGGTTGGAACTTTGTGATAAAAAGCAGCAGAAATAAGATGAAAGTAACTCCATTCGGAAATGGATAATAACTTCTCATTCCATGTTCACTAATGCAATACTATCGACCAAAACGAGTTGAAAGTGATTATCAAAATATGAAATATACGTCATCTAAACAACAGAATCATAAAAACATCAAATTAACCAACATGAAAGACAAAGTTAAAAGCTGGACGAAACTGCGATCGGCATTGATATTTCATCGTAAGATTCTGTAAATTAATTAATATGATAACGTGACAAACAAAGATAAGTCGATCATGCCAGACAAACTGTCGTGAAGTTATCGAAATTCTTTCATACTGATACCGAAAATTAATTAATTTGATAAGGTGATCTACAAAGGCGAGTTTGTCGTTAAATATATCCAATGTATCGCGATGTGATCTCAGCTTCGGCAAGCAGAACTTAATTAAACTGATTACAGAGAAAACACTAAAAGTGTGAAAGTCCGTAAAATTAAATAATAAACCATACATGGATATCACACCAGTTAGTGTATATATCATTTCATCCCAAGCAAGGCAATAAAGCCAATAGGAGGCAAGAGTTTGCGGGGTGTTAGAAAATGAGAGAAAAAAACTACTATTAAGGATAAAGGACAATGAAAAAACAAGAATTAAGGTAGAAGATAATGAGTACTGAGAGCTTCGCGACTCAATGTAATTCCCATAATAAATCATTTGATATTTGGTCAGTAAAATGATTTTAGCCAATAAATTTCAACACCAATCTTTCTATCATTTACTGATTTTTTTTTTCTGTTGCTAAGTTTTCGGTTATTTTTAATTATGAAATCAAGCATTGTTTCCAGAATAAAAAAATTCAACCTGATCTCGACAGACAAACGTTTTGTCTAAATAATATTTTATTTCATGTGATAATATTACATTTAATATCCTCACCAAATGATTTGTCCTATATCTCGAAATCCGTAGTTAAAAGAGAATCGTTTTTTTTTGGGGGGGGGGTATGTTCCCTTTGAAAGAAAAGTTTACATTCCTGAATTTCCAAGGAAATTAGTGATTAACACTTCCACTGCTAACTAGAGAGATCTTCGTTTTTCTTATCTTGCTCCAGCTGGCTGAGTACGGAAACCTACGTTTTTTTGCATACCGCTGTTATGAGTGTCCCGTTTCGCCATCTATCGTAAAATCACAAAGGACAATGTTTCAAAAGATATCATGTGTATACCCATTACTAATCTGGTAAGCCATTCCCAGGTATATCCATGAAAATGGAATGCTGTAAAACACACTGGTGCCAGTTTTCTGTGTAATAAAATATGTAGGTTGAAATTTGGCATTTTCTTTAAAAATGGCTAGATGGATGGGGACAGCACTGGGCAAAGGAGTAGCAGTGAAAGGGTTAAAATAAACGTACAACAGGATCTTTATCTGTTCTTCACAAAACAATTTAATAAAAAAGTTTCCAAAACTTCTGGTTAAAACTTCCATTAATTTTGGTTTATGCATTTCGATAGAACATGACATAAGAGATCTTATAAAAAAGAACAAAAAAAATAAAAAAAAAACCTTTCAAATCGGCAGGATAATTTGACAGGGTAATTACACTTTGTCATGAATAAGAGTCTTAAAAATCATTCTTATTTTCTCTCTCTCTCTGTACAACGAATTACCTCAGAGAATTTCTCGTGTCCACTAAAGATAGGCAGTTGGGTCCTGCAAACAGCGATTGAACGGCATAAAATATTAATAATATAATCAAAAAAAAAAAGTAAGAAGGAAAAGTCGTGCACGTTGGACATTTGTGAAAGATGATTTCTGTCACTTTTGTCATGGATTTATACCCTTGTGAGGGGAAGATGCTTTTCACGACTTGCGCATGTCAGCAATGCAGATGAAGAAAAAGGAATAATATGTTTGTTTCTCACCTAAATTCTGGCATGTCATGCATGAAAATACATCTGGCACGATAGGTGGCGCCTTCCCCCTCCATTTTAAAGTGTCAACTTCAGAAGCAAGCGCCATTTAAAGTCACCAGGAAGTGAAGTGGCACGCATTTGGTAAAAGCCGGAGAAACATAATAGTTGAACTCGTACCTACGAATGAATATAGAGATGAATAATGCTATTCACAGATTTTGAAAAAGAAAAATATCACACATGTCTACGATGGAAACGGTAATGCCTCCCAGTCTACAAATAATATATATATATATATATATATATATATATGCATTCAGGTAAAGATTGTGTGTGCGTTCGTGTGTATGACATCATGCGTTTCATTCACATATTCCGGAGGTTGCTGGATATATATCACCTGCTTTTCTTTTTATTTGTTTGGTCTCTAAAATGTTCCTGTAGTTCCAAGGGTCTGTGTTCAAAGCTTGCATATGGAATACTGAATAGCTAGGCAGGAAGAAATGTCTACTCTATTCAGAAGATCGGTGCACGTCTGTCAGTTCATATGAGAGTGAATATCTATATATCTACCTATCTATTCTTTTTAATCGATTCACCTCAAGAAAGGTTATAATGCCCCTAAGACGCAATAATGAGAGTGAAAGAGAAATAGAAGCTTTCAATGAGAAAGAAAAATGAAAGAAGAGGATTCCAGAAGACATATGATAGCGACTGATGTTGCATTTAATTTTTTTTATTTTTTTGAAGATCGTAGGTGGCAGTAAAACGGAACGAATTTCCACAGGCGATAACAGCGAGAAAAGAAGCTATTAGTATAGAACTTATCGTTACGTCTACCTATTTCAATCGTAAAACATTGAGAGTTGTCAATCTATGAGTACGCTAACATTCACGTAATCGAGATAGCGAAGAACATCAGAAGAATTGGCTTTAAAGCATTTATATAAAATTCAGAAGAAAGCCATGTTACGACGGTGGGAATTTGAGAAGCCAAGTCAGGACTGATAACATTACACACCCTTCTTTCTATTTTGTCGAGAGATATATAACAGGAACATCAGAACATATTTGGCAGGCTATATATATATATATATACAGAAAATATATTAAATATATTAAATAATTGCCGAACTTCATATATATGAAACGGATCAAGTTCAGCAACTATTTAATATATTTTCTGCTTATACATCATTTTTATAGATACAATTATTTAAGTGAATTGTTTTTAATTAAACAGTATTAATAGCATTTACCGGCCCGAATGTTTCAGAGATTCATTGCATTATATGATGTCATTGTTTAAATTAAGATACGTTACGTCAGCAGATACGATATCGACGACGTTTCCCAATCAATCGTGTATTTATAAACAGTAAATTGGACTTCGTTAACCAGGCTCTTCTCTATAGATAAATGGTAGAGTACGTCATATCAAATGACGGTTTCCGTATAGAAATACAGGTTCGATTCGGAGAAGATATATTTTGTACGAAATTTCTCAAACATTCAGGCCTATATATATATGTGTGTGTGTGTGTGTGTGTGTGTGTTTGTAAACATTTGAAGAAAACTGAAATTCAAACCTTTTATTTAAAATATATACATGCATAAATTGACCTCAGACTAAAATAAAATAAATAATAATTACAATTAATTTTTTTTTACAATAACAATATTTCATCACTTTCATTTATTAAACATTAAATTAAATCACTTAGCATCTTGCATACTTTATCTTGACTTTTATTAAACCTAAAATATATTTATGCGCTATCTTAAGTTTTAAAAAATATTGAAAGCCGAACGACAATTTTATTTCTGTTTATCATTGTTTGATGCAAAATACAATCCTTATATATGCTTTGATAAAGTCCATCAGAGCATGAAACGCGTGTCGGCTACGATAGGTTTTCCTTTATATATATCTATATAAATTTCAAAATTTTCATCATGTTATAAAGAATATCTGAATAAATCTCAACAACACTCTATAATATATAATTCCATATCATATCTCCAGATATCTTGTAACAAGAACTCCGTCATTTTCACCTGCAAACTATGTTCTTCTCAAAAAGACTAACTGGGTATGCAGTTTTCAACCTCCACTCCACCTAAATGCATTTAACTCCAGTGAATTATAGCACATGAAATAACAACTGTTATGCCTGCTCTCAACTTTTAATAGGAGCCAGTGAATAAAATCAATAT
Source organism: Acanthosepion pharaonis (assembly GCA_903632075.3). NCBI lineage: Eukaryota > Metazoa > Mollusca > Cephalopoda > Sepiida > Sepiidae > Acanthosepion > Acanthosepion pharaonis. The sequence continues at coordinate 2,342,268 of CAHIKZ030005574.1, read as the reverse complement.
ATTTGTTAGCATTTTTATAATCATTTCACGCCAAGCAAGACAATATAGTGACCAAGATGAAATGGTTTACTGATTGTGAGAGAATATGGGGAAAAAAAGAAATCATTATTAAAGATAAAGAACAAGATAGAACAGGAATTAAGACACGAAATACCGATTTACATCGAATTTAAATTTTTGAAGATCGAAGTTGACTGGAAAGCAAAAAGTCACAAGATAGAGAAGGAGAGAGTGTTCCACAACAGTGAAGTATCAGAGCAGAAAATGTTCACTTAGAACTTGCAATAATATCTCGCTATATCAACTGTAAAATGATGAAACTTTGCCGTCAATCTAATCCTTTATCAATCATTGTCGCTTTTAATAAATAAAGTTCGTGTATATTTAAGTTAGGTAACTGGTGTTTTGTTATAAACAAACAAAAACAAAGAAAACAAAGTCACTAGCAGTTTACGCAGCTTCTGGAATTATAACAATGTCTCATGTGAGAATTTCGACGACAAAGTTTTCTGATAGGAATATTAAATATTTTACTAACAGAAATTTTTGTTCTTGACTGAAATGGCGATATATTCATTTCCTTTGAATTCCATGATTAGCAAATCCATGCTTTCGGCAATAAAATGTTTCGAGCTGAACCCTGTATGTTATAATATTTTATAGTTAGAATTGTATTATTGTTAGTTGTAATAATGCCAACAAGGAATATAATTCTTCCAATAGGAATTCATAATGTAGGTATATAAATCTCGAAATAAACATACTGAGAACAGCCAGATAGGAGAGATGTAATCCAATAGAAAACGATTTTAAATTCTCCTGAGATGTTTGCACATACATCCATGTCTCCGTTGTTAAAAGAGATGCTCAATACAACCAACTCTAACAGAGCGCCCGTAAGCTATGAAAAGTCTCCATTGGGGTCTCTACGACTTGGCATGGTGTGGTCTGTGTACACTATTATCTCTGATTTGAATGGAAATAAATTCTAAGACAGTCTCTATATGACTAGGCATCCGAATAGGCGCTGCTTTCTTTCCCTGGAGACACGTTTTAAAGCTCTCCAATATTTCTCCAAATGAGAGTAACGTTTGGTTGCATTAAATTACCCACTGCCAATCGACCCAGGGCGAACAATTTCCAAAGTTACCACAAGTTATGTACAAGATATGCAACAGCAGCGTTTACAAATATCCAGTGTGTGATAAAGCACTTAACTCTACAGGCGTGCTGATGTTTTAAAAGGCGGTTATAAAGAACACAATTATATATATATATATATATATATATATATATATATATGTGTGTGTGTGTGTGTAATATACAAATATACCAATTTTCGCTATCGAAAATAATTATAACGACAGCTTAGTTTTATTTAGCTTTCATATCAGGTTGTGTGTGTAATATATTATATACCAATTTTCGTAATCGAAAATAATTATAACGACAGCTTAGTTTTATTTAGCTTTCATATCAGGTTGAAACACCAGTTCACTGTAGTTAAACAATGTCGGCCCGGGTCAGTAACTAGATGGGTGACGAATTGCGAATACGAGTTGTTGTAAGCATGAATATGCAGGTAGCGAAATAGATCATGGCTTGGAATTCGAAATTCAAGTTCCTCTTGTGTTCATTCTATTTACTTATGCATAAATACCCCTGAGAAAGTATATGGTTCCTCCTCTTCAGCCCCAGTTATGAGTTAATTAGTAAGACTTGTATCAATAAAACCATTATTATCTGAAAAAGAAAATAAATTCATATAAATTCGCTTCAATTAACCTTCAAAGGGTTGCTAAGTCGTAGAAAACGAATCAATGTGTTTATATATTTATACAGACATTTATTTTGAGGTTTATGTATCTCATATTGATGTAAAATTAACAGTTTACTAACGTAAATATTCCAGTCTTTTATTAATTACTAGCAGTAGAGCCCGGCGTTGCCCGGGGATGTAACAGTAAGAGATAGATCAAGTATCCACCATCATAAAGACTGAAAAATAAAATTGACAAAGATTATTGTTTAAGGTTGACGGACACGCATGGCTTAATTATTATTATTTTTTTTTTTACGAATTGGTCAAACCCAAACTCAAACAAAAACATTGTTTTCAATCGTTATGAGTCTATCGATTGAATAGAATTTTATTATAAACTATTGTCTTGTAAATGGAATTTTTAAAGCATTCTGAATGTAAAAATAAAGTAAAAAGTGTGCAAGACAATAAGAAACACTACCTGCCAAAAAAAATGTGAAGTTTTGTTGAAATCGGTTGAAAAATGTAGGAAATCCGATCCCATATATAAACGAACAGACACACACACACACACAAACAACCTTAAAATAAGTATAACTCGATATGAGATGTCCCCCTTTCATTCTGGTGACAGAATTGTGTTTTATCGTGGTTTCAAATTGATTTCGTGCAAAAAAAATTGTGTTTTTCCAATTTTCGGCACTGTCAGAACCACCGCAAGGTAATTTTACGTAGTCCTGTGAAGTTTTGTTGAAATCGGTTGAAAAACGTAGGAAATCCGATCCAATATATAAACGTACACACACACACAATCTGCGTTTTATAATAAGTAAGATTAGTGGATTCGTAGATCATAGCGCTTTCCCTTTATTCTTGTCTGAGTAAATTATCTATCATAATTCTGCTTTTCCAACGTTCGTTAGTTCCTTAGTTGGTTGACACGGCCATTACGCTCTGCCAATGCCTTATGAATAGCAGACTATTCAGTTTTGACCGCCTGAAAACACTGAACTGACATGACAGTGAGAATTAGAAGAACAAAATAGAAAATGAAAGAAATTAAAAAGAACGAAAGAAACAGAAATAAAAAAAAGAAACAAAGAAATGAAAAAGAAAGAAAGAAAAATTAAAAAAGACAAATAGAAATAAATAAATAGAAAATATAAAAAAAAACATAAAAAAAGCAAAAGCTGGAAAGAAAAAAAGCTGAAAAAAAATGAAGAAAAAGAGACAAGAAAGATTTTTGAAAAAAAGAAATGAATGAAAAGGTAAAAAGAAAGAATAAAGGGAATATAAACGTGTTTAACGTTTGTTTCAGTGAAATGGAAAATGTTGCCAATTTCAAACCTTTTCAGTAGTACACAGTTACTTATAAATAAATTTATTAATAAAATGTTTATGGCTCGTATCTACTAATTAGTTACTCGACACTTTCCGTGTTAAACTTATGCTCACAAAGGTCCCGCTGACCATACAAGTGTATGGAATATACTATTTTAATCTTAAGTCCTTTCTATATTTAACAGTTTAATTTTTCAAGATTTTTATTATTTGTTTGATTCTTTCTTTAGATATAAAGCTATCTTCTTTTTTAGAGTGATTAAATGTTAGTGGTTTTTGAATTTATTTTCTTCTTGTTAATTTCTAAAAATTGAACTCATGAGTGGTTGCGCTCAAATTACTTTGCTCAAAACCAGAAGATGCTACACAACAAAAATATTAACCTGACATTTCGAGTTATTCTCTTATATAGCTTCATCAGATGTAAACTCCCATTTGGATGTCATGCATGGAGACCAACTCATTCCGAAATACATAAACTAGATTATATACTACCGCTTTCCCAGATTAATGATTAAAATAAGCTTCTACTGAATCAATTCTTTAAGCCTAAAAGAGAAACCTCCTTCATCAGAATCTATATAGTGGCGCCAAAATATCACAAAAAGCTTTAGCAAATGACAAAAGCGAAGTCACTTGAAAACTTCTAATGGTAGCAAATAAAAAAAATGGTTGAACTTCTAACTAGAAGAGAAAGAAAGGTTATAAACAAGATATTTGCTTTCCACATTATCTGAAACCAACGACTTGTACAGAAATTACCAAAAATATGAGAAAGAGCAATTATAGTTAGTTTCCTTGCGAAGTCTACTTCCTGAAAACAAATTCAAATGCAGAAACGTTATAAGTACCACCACTTTTCGCTAAGACTTAGGATACCTAAGGTTTAAAATGATTTTTTTTAAAAAAGAAAAGGCATTCTTGAAGATTTCTTTTTAGCTTTAATTGAAGTGGATTATTTCCAGTAGGTAAAACACTCTGGTGTATTTCAAATAGGAATTATATAGATTGGAATGTCAAATATCTGTTCGATTTTTAAAAAATCAGTTTCCGGTTTCCATTTTTTACATTTTAACAAGTTTTAAAATAAAATTTAATTATCTGGTTTAAAAATCTTTCAAAAAGAAAATATATATTTGTGGACACGTTATTTGCGTAAAATTAGGTAATTTAAATTTAAATTAATCTGATATGCAATAAATATTAATTATATTAACCCTAAACCTTTCCCTTAACTCTAGCATAAAATAGTATATAGGCATTTCTTAACGACGGGTACTATTTTTTATTTTGTCTTTATGGATTTATCGATGAGCTCCGATGTACTGGCATCTATTGTAGATGACCAGAATTGACATAAATTTACAAAATCTAAGTGAACCCATGTTTTTTTTTTGTTTTTAACTACATAAGAGTTTTTACAAATAAATATATTTTCAGCAATTATCTAATAGTTTAATGACTTAGTTGCTTTTGAAGATGCTTTATAAAAAAATAAAATTTCAAAAAATGAAAAACTTCTTGTAAAAATTCATTATTCATCGGAATTGTTTTTCTTAAGACAATAGTGTCATTCATATAACTGATTTTAAAAAAAAGCAATTAAAAGCTTTTCTAATCAAAAATGTCTTAGTTTTATTACATTTTTTAGCTTATCATTCGGAGTAGATTTTCAGAAAGGAACAAAAAAAAATGATTTTTATGATTTACATTATCCAAGGAGTCCTACATTTAACTCATAAAAAAAATTCACTAAGCGTTTCTATAAAAACTCATTTAAAAAAAAATTATTTCATTCATTTGTGAATAAATTCTGAAAGTTTCATTAAAATCCGACAATTTTTTTTTATTTTTTTAAGAATTTAAAAATCAATTCACCGGGGGGCGGGGAGCGCAAAAACACTTAATTGTAAAAATTACTCCTGTCGATGACCTAAAAAAAAAAAAAAAAAAAAAAAAAGGAAAGGATTTTTAACCAAAAATTTCGAACGTGTTAGAAACGTTTAAAATTTTTTAAATAATTTAAAATATTTTGGTCTTTCCTCTTAATAATAACAAATATTTTGACGATAAAATTTGTTTTTATTATATTTGAGACCTGTTCTCATCATTCTATGCTCGCGAATGTAAATCATCCAATTTTTTCGCGAAAACAAACGTGCCTACTTTATGAATTTCCAACTAGATTAAAGCTATCTGCTCGGTCAAGAATGCCGATTGTTTCCAAAATAGAAATTGCTAGCGCCCTCCCATATAGCCTAATCATCAGCAAACTTGTCTCCCTTCATTAATGACGACTAAGTAGTGCGTTCGATCCTCACTGGGTGCTCCATGCTCCCGGCTTTGAGCAACATCTAAGCTCCGCTTTGTCATGCTTTTATTCGCTTAAAGCTATGGTTTCTATGATTATACAATCCAAGTAAAAATATCGTCCAAATACTTAATATCGATTTTGTTCTTGTAAAATAATATTTTTTTAATGATATCTGTTCATCGGTGAATCATGTCAAAGTACAAGTGTTCCAAATGCGCATCGGATTTCCGACGATGTAATACATTTTATTTTTAATACGACATAATTTCTTAGCACTCAAACATTATTTTAGAGGAAACACGTGCTTGAGTAGACTCCCTGTTTCTGGAACTCGACTCAAAAGCTCTATACTAAACATTAAATCTGTTACGAAAAAAGAAGTAAACAAAATAAACACAAAACGACCAGCTTTAAAAAAGGACTCGTAACTGGAAAAACCGAATGAAAAAAGAATGTTAACAACAAATACTTTTTCACACCTAACCCAGTTCTGAGGAATCAGAATCAACGTTGAATTTAAGCAAGCGAATGAGCCTATTGGAGTAAAGTGCCATGCAGATTTACATTTTTCCCACTTGTGACGAATGCAGTTATCGATTTTTTTTATATGCTAGCATGCTAGTTAACATTCGTGTCAGTCAGCTGTTGGCTCTCACGCTGACCAATAGAATCTTCCTGCCTGTTCGTGTTGGGAAATGCAAAGTCGATCTTGGCCTTCTCGCTAACTTGGAGCATGTGCATGTAGATTTTGATGCAAATCCGTCGAAAATTGCGGCCGTGCATTCGTTACACACACACGCACACATATATCCTGTCTTTTATATATATATATATATATATATATATATATATATATATATATATATACATATGAAACATGAGTAAATCTAGTACTGAAATAGCATTAATATCTGTTTATCCATAAGGTATTTAGTTTTATTTAATCCCACTGATATAATATAGATCTTTATCGAAAGATGAAGAGATATTTTCTATGCACGACGGATTCTCTATGAAAGAAAAATATAGGCGTCACTGCATTGCGCCAACTATATACGTGAAGAAGGTGTAATTTTTACATTAACTACTACTATGGCTTTTCTGTTTGGCGTTGAAAATAAAAATAGAACGTGTTCTAATTTCGTATTTCTAATTCATATGCTGGTGTCTACAGAACGTAAGTGATCTAGATATTAAACCCCTCATAAAAATAAATTATTTCTAATAAACGTATTTATCCAAGTTAAATATCCTGCCCTGTAAATTAAGATTTAAGACAAACTATTTTTCTTCTAGTGTTGCGTTAGTCACTCGTACCAATGACGTTTGGTTGAATAGAATATTTCTAACTATGAGACAAAAATGACACGTATAAAATTGTTACTAACATCGAAAACGAATGAACTGGCAGTTTTAAGAACAAGGCCCTCTGTTTGAGTCACTGTTATTGGTGGATAGCTCTCTTAGTAGTGTGTACATGTTCGTTTCCTCTGTTAGATTGGAAGCTTAATACGACTTCATGAGAAACTACAATGTTAAAAATTGCCTAAAGCCGCGTAACGTTACGATAGTATTATTTTTATGTTACACTAAATTTGTGTTCTCAAATATCTAACGTTTTCAATGAATTTTCCTGAATGATGAATAGAAACACTTTACAGTGTAAATCACGTTTCTCCATTCAGGCGTATGGGTGTCCAAACGTGCATAAAATTGCTAACATGTTATCACTGAGTAATGAATTGAAAACTTAATGGATCTCTCAGTAGATATTTTCACTGCAATTTCACAAATAAAGTTGAACCATTTTAAATTCTCTAGAGTAATATCTTTGAAAAACCATGTAATTTTTTTTGTTCACTTTCAAGCGGAATTTTATTGGGATTATGTAAGGATGGTGTTTACTTTGAAGACGAGTATTTCCGTGTATTTTTATAGAACGAAAACTTTGAATAAATAATTGAAGACATCGATGCAATCATGAAAGAAAGTGTTATTAAATTTCAGTAATTACTAGAATTTTCTGTATTTTTTCAAATGCGGAAATGTGAAGCTTCAGACTCGATTTCGATTTTTCACAGTAAAATATTTTCACAAAAAAAAAGAAAAAAAGACTAGTTCTTTTTCTGTCTCTTCAACGAAAGTAATTGCTATATCAGATGATTATCAATTTGTTCTTTCCATTTTTTTTAAGTCGGAATTATGCTTTATATGGGGTCTAAATCTTTGCTTACGTGCGTGAATCTCATGATAGTCCGAAAGAATACTTAATATACACAGAAAACAGACTCACACACATGTTTATATATATATATATATATATAGTGGGTCGATGAGAGACAGTTGAGATATAAAAAGAATAACAATTATAATAATAAATATTTATTGTCTATTAATAGGTATTTAAACCAAATTGAAGGATGATGAAAAAAGATTATAAAGATCGGAATATATCTTTTTCTTACGCTGTTCTTTGCTGTCAAAACTTTCTAATATGCAATTATAATTATTGTTTTTTAATTCTCCAATTTATATCATCGGCTTGCTATATTTACATATTAAAATGCATAGGTGGCCAATCTTTCATTTACATATATATATATATATATATACTGTAATCACTAAACCCTTTACATTGGATATTTTGCCAGTATATTCTTTTATTTTTTTTTCGCTTATTTTTATTAATAAATTTGTATTTTATATGTGGTTTCTCTTGCTTATATTTTTCTGGCAAATTGAATTGTTATTTTGTCAATTTAATATTTATCAACATTCTTCTGACGAATTTCTGGTTCAAAAGTATCCTTAAAGAAGAAAGCTTCTCTTATATATATATATATATATATATATATATATATGTGCATGTGTGTGTGTGTGTGTTTAAAATTCAAACGACGTTTTACTTTTTCAGCTAAATATTTTTAAATTTGAATTAATTACGTTTTTGAATGTATGTCGAATAGAGTGAAATACAGATAACGAAAATAAATCTAAACATTACCAGTTTTGCAGTTCATTCTTCATTCGAAAGGAAACACTGCTTACCTGTAAGAGAAAGAGAAAAATCATGTTTAGAAACACTGGCAAACTGCAATCTAATGCAGATTAGTACAATCTTAAGCTGTTCAAGTCTAATTTTATTCATTACCTTCCCCCACGTATCCCCATAAGCTATACCGCTTACTTATAGGTCTTGGACAGTGTAAATATCATTGTAAAAAAAATGATATATAGTCCGTCAAATAATTTCAGATTCATTCAGATCAGCAAAAGACAGCAGATTATTCTATTCATATAACGATAAAAGTCTTTTACAGAATTCCATCTAGGTCAGTTTAGTAAGTACAAATCTAGTGGAATCGGCTGATTATTCTGCTTCCATATGCTGTGACATTTCCGGTCATTTACTACGGTTCTCCACACTTTACTGTCATTTGTGGCTCTTCATGAAATTGTCTCTAAACCTCGATTTTGTAACTAAAAATCCAACTGAATTGGTTTATTCTTTTTCTATGTCCCTTGCTACTTCAGGATGTGGATGATAATGGCTCACCACAACGTTCCGCGCTTTAAGAGCTCATAGAAATTTTTGTCGCTTTGCTATCTTTTCTAATCGCCACTTTGCTCACCATTTACTCAAATTCTTTAGGTAGGTTATACCGCTGCTTTCCTTCAGTATGTCCTTTGAGTATCAACGTTTCTAAGCCATCTTTCCTCAATAATTGCCTTAGAAATTTCAACTGTTTTTTTCTCTGATTTTAAATAAAAGTATCCTTTTTAAATGTTCAGTGTCATGAACTGAATATTTGAAATCGAATTCATGCTAAAAGAAAATGATTAGTTTGAAAAACCATCGATTATAAAAAGAACAAAATAAACTCACGGATGTTTTATTATCTTTCAGTCAGTTGTATTGATCAATATGATAACGATCAGGAGATAAATACCAGAAAAATCAATGGTAGGAAACCGATTGATCAATCCATCATAACAGAACTGATCAGTGATTGAGAAAATCAATATTCAAATCAATGGTGTCTACTTCAGAGTCTATTTGTGTATATCTTAGTGTCTAATACTTCATAATCTCACACATACAGGGTGATCGTGAAGTGATTATACATCTGTGAACCTTCTCCTTCAGTATAACCCAGAAAAAGAAGTCAAGAGGACTAATATCTGGTGAACGAGGAGCTTATTCCCTAGGGCAACGTCTCCCGATTCAGTTAGGGAAATTGTCATTCAGCTAGTCTCTTATCACCATGACGTTCTGGACAGCGGCTACATGCTATTTGAAACACTCAGGGAGACCTTAACTTAACCTTTAAACTTGGAGCATTAAACGGTTTTTCGACGTGGTGAGGTATGTCCCACCAGTTACGTTACCATCAAAGAAAAACATCCCCAACACATGAGCTTTCCACAATCCACACCACAATATAATCTGTGACACGCCATTTTTTATCAATACCGAAAAGTTTGTCAGTTAACCTCACCGTTCAGGTGAATCAAAGATTCTTCGCTAATTAACGCAGGTTTCGGTGAAGCAGTCGTTTTCATCCAAATTCATGTATCCAGACTAATGATCACCATATATTTGCTAAAAAGAAATCCACTGATAGACATAGTGAGGTCATGGCATGTTTACTGCCAGTTTAACAACTGAATCGACCTTCACACCATAGGTCATTTCACTTTTAACAGGCTTTATATATAGCTCACTTGAGCATGTAAGAGAAGGAGGCAAACCAGTTCTTTTTTCATGTCTCACAATTTGCATCATCTGTAGTCATTGTTACTTACATTATAGATTTATTATTTTATTGATTCATATATCAAATACATTCATTTGGTTTTTATTTTTTAAATTCTTATACTTCCCTTTCCTTTTTTAAAAAAAATTGTTGACAAGGCTTGAAATTGATTGTCCTTATACAGTATTTACTCATATTTACAATCACTAACTATAAATGCTCTACATCTAATAGTGCCTATATATATATATATATATATATATATATATATATATATAAAGAGAGAGACAGACAGGCAGAAAGGGACAGATGGAAATAGAGATAGAGAACTGAAGAGAGTTTGAAAGATATATATATATATATATATAGAGAGAGAGAGATGGATATATATATATATATATATATATATATATATAGAGAGAGAGAGAGAGATGATATGGAAAGATATATATATATATATAGAGAGAGAGATGAGATGGAAAGAGATATAGAGAAAGAGATGAAAAGAGAGATATATTGAGAGACGGAAAGAGATATATATAGAGAGAGATGCAAAGAAATATATATATATATATATATATATATATATATATAGAGAGAGAGAGAGAGAGATGCAAAGGGAGACAGAGATAGATAGAGATACATGGAAAGAGAGATAGATAGAGATACGTGGAAAGAGAGATACAGAGGAATAGATGGCAAGACAGAGAACGAGAGAGAGTGTGATAGATGGAAAAAGAGAAATGGAATGCGATATGGAAAGAGAAAGAGATGGTGAAAGAGAAAGAGGGACAGAATTATGAAGGTAAGTGCTCCACTGGATGGACTTTATATCAGTCCTACAGTTTTAGATCCTTCATGGACATAGTCAACTAACATGACTTAGACAATAACAGAAAGGATGGACTAATATTTTGGGATAGTATTGTATGCAGCCAAATTACAGTTGCTGATTAGTCTAAGACTCGCGTCGAAAAGAAATTGCATGTTATTGAACGAGAAACATTTCGAGTGGCACACGTTTTAATGAAATCGCTTTCAGCTAAAGTGTACATTAATGTGAAACAAAGCTCCTTCCTATTCTTCAAAGTTTACTATTGCCTACCTTAACAAAATAGTTTTCAAAAACATCAAATTAAACGCATGCCGCCAGCCTATTCAGATATTAATCCAATTGAAAACTTTTGGTCTGTGTTTATAAGAGATTTATATGAGAATGGAAAATAAAATCAGTTCAAATGGAACAAATATTAATTAAATTCTTAAAAAGATGATTATAAATATTAGAAATAATAATGAAATTGATTTTGTTCTCTTATTGAAAGAATCTCGGATTTTACAATCGAATTGTTTTCAACAGTTTTCATCATCATTGTTTCCACGAAGACAGTGTCCCAATGATAGGAATGAAGACATTAAATCGATAGGGTGATTAATGTAGAACCATCCAAAACCAAGACTTGGTCTTTTGGATCAATGTTACTTCATGTTGGCGTATAATGGCATTTTGAAGAAGGACACGGTATCCCCGAAACAAATCATGGATAAATTGTTATATTTAATTTTCATGCATTTGTTTATAGTTTTTATTTTTCCTTTAACATTCTAAAATCTCGGAAAACGAGCAACCAGTCCACCAAAATAAAATACTTTTTTTTCTTTTGTATCGAATGAGTTTTTATTTCCGGTTGAAATTTGCGATATTGCTTCATACGAATCTTCACACACAATGAAAATCAAGTATAAAAACAAGTTTAAAAATGAACAGAAATATAACGGAAACGATGTCAACTTTAACATCTTCACAAAAACTGGGAATGAAAAGACCAGGAAAACATGTAATTGGGACGTTTGAAAATATTAACAAAAACCATGAAAATTAAGTGAAATGATCCGACATTTAGAAATCATTTAAACAGATACCTAGTAAATATTCTTAAAATATCAAGTGTCTAAGGCCTGTATAATGCCTTTATGACTCTTTCTCTCTTACCATCTGTCTCTCTCACCCCATATTTCACTCTCTCTCTCTCGTCCCATCTTTCACACTCTCTCTCTCGTCCCATCTTTCACACTCTCTCTCTCGTCCCATCTTTCACACTCTCGTCCCATCTTTCACACTCTCTCTCGTCCTATCTTTCACACTCTCTCTCTCTCTCGTCCCATCTTTCACACTCTCTCTCTCGTCCCATCTTTCACACTCTCTCTCTCTCTCTCTCGTCCCATCTTTCACACTCTCATCCCATCTTTCACACACACTCTCTCTCTTCCCATCTTTCACACTCTATCTCTTCCCATCTTTCACACTCTCGTCCCATCTTTCACACACTCTCTCTCTTCCCATCTTTCACACTCTCTCTCGTCCCATCTTTCACACTCTCATCCCATCTTTCACACACTCTCTCTCTCTTCCCATCTTTCACACTCTCGTCCCATCTTTCACACTCTCTCTCTCTCTTCCCATCTTTCACACTCTCTCTCTCTCTTCCCATCTTTCACACTCTCATCCCATCTTTCACACTCTCTATCTCTCTCGTCCCATCTTTCACACTCTCATCCCATCTTTCACACTCTCTCTCTTCCCATCTTTCACACTCTCGTCCCATCTTTCACCTCTCGTCCCATCTTTCACACTCTCTCCCATCTTTCACACTCTTCCCATCTTTCACTCTCTTCCCATCTTTCCACTCTATCTCTCTCTTCCCATCTTTCACACTCTATCTCTCTCTTCCCATCTTTCACACTCTCTATCTCTCTCTCGTCCCATCTTTCACACTCTCATCCCATCTTTCACTCTCTCTCTCGTCCCATCTTTCACACTCTCTCTCTTCCCATCTTTCACACTCTCTCTCTTCCCATCTTTCACACTCTCGTCCCATCTTTCACACTCTATCTCTCTCTTCCCATCTTTCACACTCTCTCTCTCTTCCCATCTTTCACACTCTCTATCTCTCTCTTCCCATCTTTCACACTCTCTATCTCTCTCTTCCCATCTTTCACACTCTCATCCCATCTGTCTCCCTCTACCTCTTTTTCCATCTATCACATCCCTCTGATGGTTACAAAATATACAAATTTAAATATCGCTTGAGAGTAATCATAAAAAAAGAGGAATGCGGCCGAGGAAAATTCAAGAATTACAAAAAAGGGTTGAATATGAACCTGAGAACAAAACAATTTTAAATTGATAAAAAAATTATCTCACGGCATAAAAAGAAGTAGCCGAAGGAAGATTAATAAGAAAGGATAGAAAATGGAAATAAAGGTTGCTTGAAAGTTAGCCAATTGATAGCGGGTGCAGCAGTCAAAAACAAGATTGAACACGTGAAAATGATAGAAAGGAATTTGAGGGTAAGTCCTGACAAAAAATATCGAAGACACGTTAATAATGGAACGATAGATTACATACTATATATATATATATATATATATATATATATATATATATATATATATATTTTAATGTTTCCTATCAACTCGTCTTGTCAGCCCCAATTCTCATCCTATTGCCAAAGTCGCGTTCGATTGCTACTTAGTGGATTCCTTGCAAATTCCGTGTACTGTAATCGTGCCAAAGTTCAGATATTCGGAAAATGATTCGGGGATTAATAACAACATCCGTATCTTGTCATCGAGCTACTCGAAACACATACCGTATAGTCTGTGTTACGTTATGTTGACTGGTTCTTGTCACAGGATATTGACAGTACACATAGTAAAGCGCTAACTGTGTGTGATTACAAATTATCGCGCAAGCATTCCAGAAATTGGAGAAGGTACCACTTCATCCACCAATAACCTGTTACTGACAAATTTTTCGCTCAACCAGTCCTCAAAATAGAGTAGCTTAGCGACTTGCTCGAAAATGCATCTATTCGGCAAATCATATATATATATATATATATATATATATATATATATGTGTGTGTGTGTGTGTGTAAACATCAGGAGATCAGTTGGATCCGCAGGATGTAATAGAAAGGGAGGAGGAGGACGTGAAGGGGGAAGAAGGGGGAGAGAAGAAAAGCAAGGGCATTATGAAAGAATTAGTGGTGCGGGGCGGAATTGAAATGCACATTTTCTTTATCCAGCCTCATATCTGCTTAACAGGTCATTTGGTAAAAATCGCCTGAGGATACCGTAAGGTTGACACCAAGGTGGCGGTTTCAACTGATCAGATTTTTAAAGTTAATAGCAATACATGTTTTTTTTTACTTTTCTTTTTTTTTTTACATGTGTGTTGAGCACTTTCATGCCACTGTTTCCTGCTTTGATTCAACCCTGACCATTAACATTATATATATATATATATATATATAAAAGAATCTTTTTTTTAAAATATCTCCATTCCTGAAATAATTATTACTTTTCCAACATACATGACTATAAAAAAGTTAAAAATAAGACTGTTAAATTTGTAACTTCATGTTATTTAAAATACATAAATTTATCCCAAACTAAAATAATTTAAATATTAATTTACTTAGAAAATTTTTTCAAAAAATTCAAGAATATCATTTATTCACTTTCGTTTATTAGACGTTAAATTTTGTTACTTGGCGTCCTCCATTGCTTGCCGAGACCTTTCGGCTAACCTGATCAATATTTTTTATGCATTCTTAAATTAAAATATTTTGAAAAAACAATAACTTTTTTGCTCCTGTATATAAATACTTGTTACGAAATAAAATTTTTGCACTTATCTTGATGAAGTCTATCAGAGGACGTAACGCGTTGGCTATGATGTTTTTTTTTTCTTTTGTCTTTATTCAATGTTGAAAAAAAAACACACTTGGTGTAACCAACAGACAACCTTCCAGGCGACCTAATCCCTTAAACAAGGAAAGAAAAAACTAAGGCCAAAATATAAGCACCTACCTACCCAGTAAATTAAAGTACTTAACGCCAAGGTTATCTAGACAGATAAAAAAAAACGCTTCACAAGGTCATCACTCGAATCGTCACACAAAATCCACACTCTTGGGATCTTATAGTGATCTTCTAAGCGTAGCTTAGATGTGGCACAAGGCCGAAAGTAAGGGAGCACCCAGTGAAGATCGAACTCACTACTCAGTCGTAATTATTCTAGTGAGACAAACTCACGAAACATTACACCGCCTCGAGGTGCCTTCTCACGATCTTACATATCTCGGGTAAACATTTGAAGGAATCAGTAGTATCCAATAATCGTAATGACCGTATGTCTCCACAGGATAACACTTAGAAAGCCAGTCTGGTAATTCGATTCACATTAGGTGTTCAATAATTATAGCCTTGTGCCAAACTAAAGTAGATGACAACAGTCGTAATGTTGTGACTACAACAAAATTATAATCTTATAATTTTTTTTATCTTAAAAATCCATGCAGCAAATTGTTTGTATTATTCGTCATCCAAGCAAACCCGGCTCCACACAACTTCAAGTAACGCAAAAATTACAATTCCTACAAGTTTTACAATTGCGACTCGCTTCTGTTTTATGAATATAATTATTCAATTACCTGGAGATTTTCTAGAACTCATTCTAAAAATTGAGTTCATTTTCTGGAGGAAACAGAATTTTGTATATAGAATTTTGGAAGAAATACAATATAAAGCTTGCTATTGAATACATTAAACTTTCGTGATGAGAGGTTTCTTCGAGCGATGTAGGAGCAGTTTGAAAATATACATTGCTACATTGTGCAAATTATTTTCTTGGCTTCAGTCCAACAGATAAAATAATTGAAAATATAACTTCTATTGAAAGAGGAACTGGTTTCGACGTGGATACAGAAAATGTTTAAGAAGTGTTTGCTTCGCAGAAAGAAGAACTGAAAAAAAGTTCATTTCAGATATAGTGACCAGTCTGCATTTGCAAAAAAGAATAAACAAAGAAAATTAAAGACAAAGATGGTGATGCAGGTGAAGATACGGTTTAAGAAAGAGAACTATAAAACATCATTTGACGAAAGTTTTCAACTTGTTAAAGCTGCCAAGCATCTTTATCAAGGATTGATTCATACATGGAAAGAAATCAAATTCCACTGAAAGATGATCGTTAGCAACAAGAAAGTGAATATATTCAAAATCTGTGTAGTCCGCTTTTTTTAAAAATAATTTAATCCTAATTTTTTTTTAAATCAACAAAAGAAAGTGTGTTTAAATCGCCAGAGATTACGAAAAAGATAAAAATAAGCACATTTTGTATTTATTAATGCTACTATAAAAACGGACATATTGATATTGTATATAACGTTATACAGCAATTAGAAGATAAAAAAAAGACAACAAAAGGTGGTGGAGTTCGAAGAGCAAAGAGAATAAAATATATCACCGTAAATATGTAAATCAAAACAATAAGAAAATAACAAATTAGCGATTACACGTTATCTTCTCTCTACGGAGATAATCGAGGATGAACGGGTAAATTACGTAAAAACAACAATAAACAAACCATAAATGAAGAACAACAAGGGAATCAAATGAGAAAAAATATCATCACCACAAATTACATTAAGACCCATTTCTTCTGCTTACAGAGCAAAAGCTGCCTAAACCCAATTTTTAATGTCTCTAATATTTTCAAGTGTTAATCGGAGTGCAATTTGATTCATTTTTAACGGATTATCTACCCTTTACGACTATATTTAAAGACAATACCTATTTCAAATTGTAAGAATATTTTTTTCTTGTGAGTGAATATTACGTTAACATTTTTTTGAGGAGAATAAATATTTTTCCGTATAGAAAACGTACTATTTAACCCATAACCAGAGGGGAGGAGATATATCCAAACTTCCCCCAATGCGATTTTCGGAAGAGTTAAACTAACGAATACGAGTGGAATTCGAACTCGGTCCTCTGTTTTCCCATTCCAAGCCGTTACAAGTAATACACACACCCCGCACATCCATAAAATTAAGAAACATTAAAGAACCTACTTGCACTCACAAAGTGCCCAACGATCTAGAAATGTTAGTATCATTTTTCATGGTTAAAATGGTAGCATGTGTAAGATTGGAAATATTATATTTTCAGAATTTATCTGAACATTTTGACCATTTTGATTTACATTATATTTTTGGCGTGTAAGTTTACTTTACTATTTCGTATGTTAAAAAAAACACATTACAACAACAACGGCCTTGTTATTTACAATCAATCACATGTCAAACTGCCTAGGAAAATCGAAAATAAAATCTTCAGTTCGTTGAAAATATCTGATGGCAAAGAATCAATTGCAAACAAACGAAATTTAAATCTAACTGCCAATCGACATAGCAGTTTGGTTGCCAATATAAATTCGAACGAATTGATGGTTGCGTAATTTACAGTCACTCGTCTTAACTGCGGTTCTATAAATATTGTAAGTCATTTTCCACATTTGTTGATTACTTTGTTTCCTTATAAAGCAATCGATTGTTCAATCGATTTGTCGGTCAACTAAGAACGATCACCGTGTTACTTCACACAAACACACACACATATATATATATATATATATATATATATATATATATATATATATATATATATATATATATATGTGTGTGATAAAATGGCAAAACCACAGTAAAAAAAAAGTGTCACTATTCTCCTTGCCTGAATAATGGATTCTGCGGGGGGAAGTCATTGTTGATTTATAGGGTTAACTTAATTCTGAAAAAAAAAAAATACATACACACAAAGTAAGGATCGGACTTTCTTTTGAGTAATAATGGTCATTCAGTCTAGTATATAAAGACTTACATCAGAGCGAGGTGAACTTAAAGTAGAAAGCAAAGCTGATTTGCTAATACAATGTCATAAGTATGTGGCCCAAGGAGAAATTAACTTCATACACAACATCAAAGAGAAAGCTAAGTCGCTACTCAGTCATTTTCGTGGTTTCAATTTTTTTGTCAAATATTTAGTTAACGCTTTATTAATATTGATAATCTGTCCAGGATGCCGAGAGCGCACATAGGGTTAGGTGGGCACCCATCATTCATATATATAATTATTTCTTTAAAAATTATAACATAAATATGTTATAAAATCACGACAAAAATAGCCATATGATGATCATCACTTGATAAGACATCAGAGCTGTTGAAACAAAATGGCTACATTTGTAGTGATTTTATAACATATTTATGTTATAATTTCTAAATAAATAATTATATTTGTTCTACTCTGTATTGAGCACTCTTTTAAGAGTAGTAATTGTTGGTTATTGGAATTTATTCCGTATACACCAATCATATACTTGGATATATATATAAGTCTTCCGTGGGTATTTAATCCAAGTAGACCTTATTAATATAAAATATTAAAACTAAGCCACAAAAGAGAGCTGAATATAATTTTTATTATAAAGCATATAAGTGAATTACCCGCCTCTATCTATATAACTTCCTCCTCTGTTATAGGCCAATTTTTACTCCCTCTCCTTTTATTCTTTCCGTTTTCTTTTTTCTTTCTTTCCTTCTTTCAAATTTCCTGTTAAAAAACGTGGGATTTTATTCATTTTAGTAAATGGATTTGCATTGATAAGTCCACGAAAAACTACTTTTCTATGAACGAAAATATCATCTGTATGAGGTAAATTGTTTGAATCTCATTAATTGTATATATATATATATATATATATATATATTATGTCATTAAAGGCAAGACATTTTTTACTATAGGCCATGATAAATTTTAAAACAAAAACAAGAACACAAGTCGACCGGTTTCGTCAGAACTGTAAACTGGGCAACAAATTATGAGAAGAAAGTTTGTCGAGGATGACGTGAATGAATGGGCAGGGAAAAATATAATAAAAATGTTATACCACCTAAGATGCTAGAGACACACAGCACTGCAATATATATATATATATATATATATATATATATATATATATATATATATATATGTATGTATATATGAAAAGTTCATGGCGTAATTGAATTTCAGGAAAATGCCAATACCGCTTTTACGTTTACAAAATATTAAAATCTAATAAAATGCAGATTACGGTAAGATAACTTACATGCACATCGGCAGTAGAATAACTTTCAATGCCTTTACATTATGTGCGGAGATGCTGAAAAGTTCTTGGTCCTATTATAAAATGTCTTTTAGGGTGAAGCTTTCTGGTCGAATACGACCTATTCAGCAAAACCTCTTTCTCTCCCTGTTTATCTTATATATTGTATGGGTGCGCATGTGATTATCTCAATCAAATTTAATATCTATAATGAATATCATTTTTAAGAGAAACTGATCGACGATGACCTCAGTATATACTGGTCTCATCCCACCAAAATCGACTTTACACTCCTTATTGCACCAGAACGTCATTTAACTAAGTGCATCGGTTAGGTTGATTCGAAAGCTGACCTCCTAGGCACTATGTGCAGATTCCCACCTTCACTGATTGTCAGTGGTTGCTTCCACCATGGACACACGCGATCGACACAATTGCGCTCAGGATGTGCACACATGATAACCTGATGACAAGTAGATAAGCGCTCCACCTGTGAGCGAGATGTTTAGAGTCTCTTACTTGTTTGAAAGAAGCAGAACCTAATTTCGGACATCCCTCTCTAAAAAAAAAAAATAAAAATAAAAGAGACGCATACGCACTTGTGGATATAAAACTGATGAAATGGAGAGAGTTGAATAAACAATCTTAGGTATGAGATATAGACTTGTCTTCGTGTACGTCTCTACAACGTTAACATTGCACATCAAGAAAATCAAATGCAGATATACACAGATACGTTTAGATATGGGGTGAGCATTTAAGTGAATTTTCATTTTCCTTCGACCCCAGAGATTGCCTCTTGCATTTAAATAAAGCCTGCATTCTGAATGTAGATTTTCCAGGCAGGCGGTCGTTCGGCACTTAACAGATTGTGCCAATGCATTTATGCATTTATCGTCTTTAATCAAGTGTGGTCCTAATGTAAGCAAGATGAATTCACGCAATACAGTACCGCCTTTCCTTTTATACGATAAAGACGCGCACTGTCACGATTCTCTGGCTTTTTTTTTTCTTCACATTAGAACCCGGAATTTTAAAGCTTGCATTGTGAAGCACTTAGTCTAGATTATTCAACTTGATGCATGAAGTTATCCACTTATCGAAAGAGCCAACATCTTCTGAAATCTCTCTGAGGTAAGTTGTTACCGACAAACTCTTTTGTAATATTGCTTAAATTATAATCATTGCTCGAAAAAAAAAAAAAAAAAACATATCGGGCAGCGGTCTACTCTTTATTACTATTTGTTACTTTTCAAGCATTCATTATTACATAAGATCTCTTTAAAGTAGAGTGTACAGGAAAACCTTTGCTTACAATATTACGAATATAATTTTCGTCTTTTAACATCGGTTATTCTTGTAAGTAATTCTAGGAGGAAACATTGCAACACGGGATTCCAAACAACTCAGTTATAAAACAGTAGTATTCTAATGAATAGAACTTGTAGCTAAATTAAAGTTTTGTTCAAGATAATGGAACAAGAAATTCGATCTTTAGCAACGGAATGCTGTGTATGAACAATTCAAATGGAGTAATATTCATAGCAATATTTTATAGATTACAAAATAGCATTTGATAACGTACAACAGAAATTGCTACTTCCGGATATGGGCGATCCTATCCTCCCACAGTCTTAGTATTTTTTTTATTTTTTTACTCAATGTAACTATTATCTCTAAGATAACATAATCACGATCAAAATACTGACGTTCCACACTACGCCCAACGAAAGGTTAAGAAGGAAAACCCCCTTCACTCCGGGGAAAACCATAACTGTCACGAGGTCAGACAAATCTCTTTTCCTGTAAAATTATTTAAAGAGAAAGAATATATAAATTAAACCAAAGGCTGCACGGTCGATTAATGCTAAATGTGTTTTTTTAGCGACATATCAATTCTTTATCCTTCATTTAATGCTGAAATTCAAATTTTCCTGAGGGCATGAGTAATTTCAGTTACGAAAATGGATTGCTGGTATTTGTTTTTTTTTTACATGTACTCATGCTAATTATTTTTTTCAAAAATGCAATACTTGCAATATTTTTTACCATGAACATGTATTGATGTTTTTTTTTTTATTTTTACTATAAAATCTATTTTCATACTTTCATAGTATTTTGACGTTATTTTGGGGTTAAGTATTTGCTCATAGCTTGGACCCTAACCAGTGCTACCTCCCCGGGTCAGGGTGCACATAGGAACAATAGCAATTAAGAGGTGGTTTTATACTCCTCAAAACCACCCGACCAGAGGCATTGCTGACGGATGTTTTTTTGTTTGTTTTGTTTTACCGCATATCAACTTCAATGGGTTACTTAATGCCGACAATATTTTTATTGCACGTAATATTGCTGGTACTAATGTATTGCTGATAATATTTTCACACTTCCAAAGTTTTTGACCCCAGTCGTTGTGAGAACTATTTACCCATAGCTCTGACCCTAACAGGTGCTACCTCCCCAGGTCAGGGTAGAACTGGGAACACCAGCAATTAAGAGGTGGGTCTACGCTCATCAAAACCTTCTGACCAGAGGCCTTGCTGCTGGACGTAGTTTATCGTCTTACCCAGGACGTACTGGCTGATGTAGAATGCCAAAAGTTTTCTTATAAGAAACATTGTTTTTCGCCATTTACTCACATTTTCTGCTTGACATGGTTTCTCTTGTCTACAAAGATGACCCCTTTATAGGAGATTACTTAGACCCACTTTTGTCATGATGTGCACCATAAAATTCAACTACTCTTCTTTGATGATGAGTATGAATATACATTTTAGTTCTGTTTAGTTTAACTTCCATGTTCCTCATATATGGTTTTTATAAGCAGATTCCTTTCACTATGTCTCTTCTTCATCTGTGAAGACAGTATCCGGCATTCTCTGCCATATATGAAATAAGCATATATTAGTTTCTCGATTAAGAAATGTTTGCAAATTACAAAAGGTAACGCGTAAGCGTAATTGCACATTCGTTTTGCTGAAATTTACAGCACACCAGTATAAATTCTGAAAATAATAGTAAGAGTTTTGGCAGCCAAAAGAGACAACTGAAGGATTTAGTTATATATAAATGAAGTAAAATTCAAGCACCTGACGCAATATATCGATCGAAGTAGTATTATAAGAAAGGATACAAAATGTGTCTGAGAAATACGAATCCTCATAGAATTAGCTATAGGTGATATTTTTTGTTGTTTTTTTTAGAAACTGGGCAATATAAAAGAGAGTAAAAATTGCTTTATAAACAAAGACAAGAGTACTTCTCTGTTTTCTAATGTCTAATTTCCTACATTACAGTCAGTGCAGGACAATTTCCTCAGAGATGAAAAAGACTTTTGAAAGGACAGAGATGTGGTTCTACTGAAGAAAGTTAAAATACCGTAGACAGATTGTGACAAAGAAGAAATTCTAAGCAGAATAGAAAATGCGGCTATCAAAAAGAGGTAATTTAATATTTGAGACACATAATAAAGAAAGAAGCATTGGAAAATGTAACATTCACCAAGTTTACTAAAGCCAAGCTTTATACAGCGAGTAACCTATTTAACGAAATTTAAGGAAACGATTTCTATTTGGAGACCAAGTACCCCAAATACAAAGAGGGGTCGCAAAAAGCCAGAAATACTTTGAACAGCAAAAGGCAGGAAGTTGTCAAAAGGCCTGATTGCTTATATCTTTTGGGGGTCATGTCACAAAGGGAAGTGTTTCGCTTGTTCTGTGTAGTGACCACCATATTTTATTTTTAAGAAGGAAGCGAAAGCTTAATGAAAAATTCAAGAAAACGTTTCATCTACCGCAAGGAAAGTTGGTTCTATGTCGTACCAGAAAGTTTTTCTCGCCTGAATCCAACCTTCAAATCTATAAATCAACCATTCGCCCTTGCATGGAATACTGCTGTCATATATGGTCTTGGAGCCCCCGCTGTTCGTCTCATGGCCCTCGACAAAATCCACAGACGGATATGGTCCTGATCTGGCATCTTGTCTGCAGTCGCTTTCTCACTGACGTGCCGTCGCTTCCCTGTCTTTTTCTTGACGAGCGACTTTCGCGGGTTCCTAAACTGCATGAATTTAAGCATGCAACTAGTTTGGCATCTCAGCCCCGTCCTTTCACTGTCGAAACTGTTAAATGTAGCCGTCTCTTCTACTCTAACAGTTTCCCGTTTCGCACTTCCCATTTGGAACTCCCTTCCTCTTACTTGCTTCCCTGATAGCTATAATGTTCAGTTATTCAAATGCAATGTCAATCGACTTCTGATACCTTGATCTTTTCCCCGTCCTTCTCTTCATGCTTTCCTCTATCACGCCTCTTTACTCTTCCTCTCACCCTCTGTAACTCCTTGCGGGCTAGTGGCACCCCCGCCTTGCTTGGGGTGAAATTCTTAAAAAAAACTCTACTATGAAATACAGAGATTTCTTCTTTTATTTTTGGATGGTGCATCATGAGTTTCAGTTGACTGATAAATATAATATACATATGCTATAATGATTTACTAAGTGTAACTTAGACGTGATACACAGCCGAACATGGTGGACATCAAAGGGGTATCTCACGAACTACGCAGTCGTAATTGACCAAGTGAGACAAGTTTGCTAATCATAGTACCACGTCGAATTGCCCAGTAAGAGGTATGCTATAACTTAGTAATGTACTGATTTACTAAGCATAGCTTAGATGTGGCACTATGTCGAAGGTATGGAGCATCCACTAAGGACCGAACTAGATGCTGTTGGAGATTCGTCTCCAGCTGCGCCGGTAAATCTCTCTGCCTCCGGGCAAAGAGGATCCCCAGACGAGGCTATGTGGAAGGGCAGTGTCTCGTCTCGGGAAACAGCTACCCAATCCCGGGAAAATTTTGGCCGAGCCTACGGGCTCGATTACCTCACATTAAATTCGACCTTGTGCCACATCTGACCGCGTGGGTTGGTTGGTAGATATCCTACTCAATCTCTAGTGAGACAAGCCTGCTAAACATTGTAGCACGTCGAAATGCCCAATAAGAGGCATTTTGTAATGTAGTTATTAAAATTTAAACGACTTTTTATAAGTGTTATATAGGAATAAAGTGTCGCTGCCGAACAAACACAGGCGATTCCATTATTGAATTAAGTAGACCACGTGACCATAGAAGAAACGCATATATAGAAGATAGCGTGATGTCTAACTGATCGCTACGTCTCCTCTATTAATATACGGACCGCTATTCTCTACTTTATTAACTATACTATTTCTCTATTCGGATTACTATACGGATTGCTATTCGAGCGAGTATTATTTAGTGTGAGTGTTATTCGAAGGCGTCTGACACCAGTATTGTTCAACGGTCTACAACAGTTGTATCTGCAGTTACAAAGTCTCTACAACAAAGAGCATTACGAAAGTGACAACAAGTATTCGTTGACATCACAAAAGTGGCAACGAGTGTTCGTTGACATCACAAATATAAGATTAATTTATAGATGACAAATTGTGGTAATTTAATCTAAAACTCATCTTTTTTACGAGTAATATTTTTTTGAATTATACAAAAGTATTTACCGAGTTACAAAGAACATGGAATTATATTCGGAAATAAATATTTTCATTCAACTATATTTGGTAGATTATTTCTTTTTACTAGCACGTCTTCATTGTTAAATGCTACGGTATTATCTCATATATGCTTTTAATTATTTACACTATTTAAATTGTCATATTCACGATGTATCGACCGTTGTACCTTCTGGCCTACTTCAGGTAATATACGTTGGAATCACCTGAAGAATGCCGGAGGTTACAACGACCGAAACGTCGTGAATATGACAATAAAGAAGAGCACAACAGTCCGAAAATGTAAATTGTGTAAATACTTAAACCACCTCATCTAAGAAATATAAACAGGTGTTTTTAATTACTTTATCTATATTATTTGTAACACAATGTTTTGACCGATTTATTCCAATATTTCTTTACATTTAGAGATTATATATATATATATATATATATATATATATGTATATATATATATATAAAAACTCGAATTATTGTTATCTGCTTTTGTTGATTGAAACAAGAAAGCAAAAAAGAAAAGAAAGTGGTCCGTATAATGCAGAGAATGAAGGCCATGAAATGATTGTTGAAGCAAGATGATTTTCTCTCTGCTCAAATAATTCTTCGAAAGTACTTATCACTGAAAACCTTTGTACTATTCGTCTGGAAAATTGGAAAATATATAAGCGATTTTAAAGATGCCGTTCTTCATTCGGCAACATTATCGAATCCAAGGATAACAATGGCGTTCAGAATTATGTGAAAGATCTTTTTTTTTATAAACGTCACTCCAGAGTCCGCTTAAGATTTGCACTTATTCGATGGTTCAGTTGGAAGTAATAAGTATGTAACTACGATGGAGAGAATGTATGTCTAACGATTTCCAGTTGATTTGCAATCAAATGCGCAATTCGCGAGCTGCGTATTTCAAAGACTTTCTAAATTAGTACGTTTGCAGTTATCTTTCAATTAAGAAATCACTCGTTTTTCTTCCACAAAGTGATTTTAAAAAAGCAATATGAATGAACGACTTACTTTAAAAAAAAAAAAAAAAAATTAGGTACGCAACGAGAAAAGCGGGGGAAATAATTACTGGAGATGTTAGAAGCGAAAATCTGCACACTGCTGAATGATTACAGGAACATATTTGGCCTTGTTTTCAATTCCGGAATGTTGTAGAGATTTTATCTTACATTCACGTATCCCTTCAACCAAAGGGAGGACGGTGAGTGCAAATGTTATTTCTGATCTATTGTTCATTTTATTTATCTATTTGCTATTCTGTGCTCTCTCTCTCTCTCTATATATATATATATATATATTTGGTTGGATAGATGTGAATTTGTGACCCCGGGTTTCACGCTTTAGCGAAGTCACAAACTCACATCTATCCAACCAAATATGTTAGCTCTATCTCTGATATTGAGCGCTTTTTAATAAGTACCGCGCATATAATATATAAATAATAATACATATATATATTTATTTATATACACTTTTCACAATATTACACGTATATATATATATATATATATATATATATATATATATTCAGAGAAATAAGATTTTATTGTCAATTTCTGTCACGTCTATAAAGATCGTATAAAATCTAAAATTAACTTCTTTGCTATAGTAATTTACCAATAATATATTCCGTCAATGTGATTTGTCAGCAAAAAAAAAAAAATAGGTTTACAGGTCGCGGCATTTATTATTGAGATGAAATTGAAATTTCTATTATTGCATTATTCCAAAATTTTAACACAGCAGCAGATATCTATTAATGCCAACAACTGAGCACAAATAGATATTAATTAAAAACATTAGTAATTAATGTATAATTTTAAATTTATTAATAAAATCAGAAGAGTCAGAATCGCTTTTGTATCCGAATTTTCGTAAGAAACTTTGTGTAGTTCTTAAGTTTGTTTTAAAATATTTTTCATTATTTTCATCAAAATTAAGATATCTACGACTTAGAAGAACAAAACATAACGTCCTTCGCAATACTCCTTGTTTTTGATAATCTTCTATTTCTAACAAAAGAGCATATTTCAAATATTACATCATACGATATTATTTCTTTTTATATCAGTCCTTTTCCATGGGATGATAAGAGATATTCAATGTTAAAAATAACCATAAATATGTAAAATGCGTATATAGCTATTTGTGCTATGTTATAATGCTTATTGCCTAAACAATAATAATAGTGAATATTTTTTAAACATTAAAGTATATTTAATCACATCTCTCTAATAGATGTCACGATCTGTTAATACGAATATATATAATTTGATCAAGAGTATCGTTTAAAAACTATATAAATTACATTCACCCGAACAGTAGAAAGAAACTATGATGCTACACATAACAAGGTTTCTATTTGATAGTTTGAGCATAATTAAAGCTGTTAAAAGCGTGTCAAGGTTCGAGTCAATCGATACATTTTCCTAGTCGCTTTCTTACACATACACACAAAATATATTTGCAAAATATCTGTTTCTGTCTATTTTGCGCGAGCTGTCTCTCTCTCTATCTATCAATCTATCCCTCTGTTATCTATCTCAGTCTGTCCACCTCTATTTTCTTTTTAAAAAAGAAAAAGGTAAGCGGTTGACCTTTGGACAGAACAGGAGTTGCGAGTATTTTTTTTTTTTTTTTTTACTCCTAAAATTTCAATTTGTTTTTCTATTTTTGTTAACATATTTCATAACATCTAACGCAGAAATAATGAGGTCACGTCATATTTCTTAATCGCTTTTGTGCATTTTCGATTTAGTAAATGTCGGAAGTACAAATATTGAATTTGTCTGTCTGACCTTATGCTTGTGTCAATTTATATAAAACAGAAATCATTTGTTTTTATAAGATATAGGGAGAATAATCTAAATAATAAAACAGAATTTCTTCTTTTTCTCTATTTAACACACTCCGTTAAAGAAATCATATTAAAATATTACTTTTCACAGAAGATAAGAAAGTTGAATAAAAAGTACGTTACCCTAAGGATTCCTTTGTCCAGCAACCTAGGATACTAAAAAGTCCCTAAATACTGTTATGAAAAGTCGATGTATATTCTGAGTGTCGAAAGATATAGCCTTTCAAATGGATGCCGTACATTCTTTGAAGTATGTCTAAAGTATCACCAATGTATAAATGTTCACCCGAATCCTTTCAATCTTGAAGGGGATTTTTCATCAGATGCTAAAAGCTGACGTTACAAAATCACAAATAGCTCAGCTTAAAAACAAAAAATACAGAACAGATGAGAAAATAATCATAGAATCATTATGCTAACTTTAGACATTCTCAAGAATAAAATGTTTGAAATTAAACTCACCAGTATTAGAAAGAGCAATAAATTTTGTTTTGAGAAGCCTAATTTCTTGAGAAATTTGACCTATGGTAACTAACGGTTCATGCAATTAATCTCGGATCTTTTTTCTGTACAGAATTGACTAATTTCATCATTTAAATTAATAATGTACACCAAGTGGCGGCAGACTGTTTCATGCTTAGGCACAATATTCATGCCACGTGTCTTGTGTTTTGTCTGGAATATTTCTATATGATAGACCCCAACCATAATACAACAATTACTATGTTTTTATACGGTTAGAGTTATATTTGACATGATTCTAGAGGCAACACAGATGACAGGAAGATTGCTTTTTAACCTGACAGACTGTCGCCGCTGGGTGGCAAACTATATATATATATATATATATATATATATACACATACATACATATAAATATAAATAACTAGACTCGTTTCGAAAAACCCTCGAATTTTTGATTTGTTAATCAAATCAATTTCGAGGGAAAAAAGGTTTTAAAAAAGAAAGAGCTACAAACATGAACTTCTGCCGACAAAAATCGCACAGATGCAGGTCTGAAGCCCAAAGAAAAACCTCGATACGAGTAACAACTAACTAACAAAAGAGCTCAATACAACCGTAGAGCAGACCTAGATACACCCTAGTGAGCCAGACAAACCTACCTAGGTTTCACCTAAACGGATCGTCAGGGAAAGTTATATATATATATATATATATATATATATATATATATATATATATATATATATATATATGTGTGTGTGTGTGTGTGTTGTGGCCTGTTTAAGGCCCAGAAAGAAAAGACACGGAAGACGAAGGTCTGTTGAAAAATGTATATTGAAGATATATATAAAACAATAGCGTTAGTAATAAGGACATTAGCACTGCGTCTACTACTCCACACCACGTTCCCGTCTGACTCTCGCAGTTTGTATCTATGAGAGAAGGAAGAGTTCATTATACTGTAAGAGGTTTATCACAACTATATATATATATATATATATATATATATATATATATATATAAATTCATGAATCATTCATACAATAAAACAAATAGAGAATGTATGAATGATTCATGAATTTATCAATTATAATTACACATTATATATATATATATATATATATATATATATATATATATATATATATATATATATTCCTCATAAATTGGGTTTCAGGAGAGGGAGGTTTTCCTCTGTAGCACGATTACCGGGGATTTCAAATGTTGCCGAAGACAAGCTAAGCGAATGCGTTAGATGCAAACAACATTAAGTGTACTGATTCTGTGCTGAATAGCAGCGAAGTTAATAAACGTAAAGTATCAAAGAAAAGCAACTTTTCATACTAACAAGAAACATAAAATCGGAAAATTATTCGAACATTTTGCAGCATCTTCCCGAAAAGATTGAATTGTAGAAGACCCTGTATTTCTGAGACTTTTCAATACCCAATTCAATTTCTTAACTCTCCTTAGAGTCTTCGAACCGGTGCTAGATTCAACTGTGGGTTGGGGCCCACATCTTGTCTCTCAGAAACCTCAGTATTCCCAATTCCTCAATAGAACTCACTTATCTGTCGAGCAGCTTCTTCGAGGTCATCGAGGACATTCTAACCGAAGCTTGATAACTGACAATGTTTCCATACCCCACGATCCAATCTTTGTTTTCAAGTTCTTGCATCCTTCTTCTCATTCATGTCTCTCTGCAAAGCGTAAAGACAATCTATCAAGTTTTCTGCCTTTTACTTGATTTTATGTGCTTTTTCCATAGTTCGTTATTGTAGAGTTGTAATATAAGACTTATTGTCATACATATTAATATTTTTTTACTGTTGTATCAGAATATAATTACAGTAAAACTATGTTTATATATATATATATATATATATATATATATATATATATAATAAACAATGTAAAACGTGTATGTGTGTTTATTATAAGAACTGCATTCCTGTGTTGTTGTAGTGGATATTATCTTTCGGGTAATGCCAGCTATTCCTACTGGTACATACATAACAGTGCGACTGGGTGTAACGTAACACCACCTTGTCCTGAGTACATTATTTATCTCATTTAAAATTGATATTATCTACCCTTCTCATTTATTAAGGAAGCAGTCGAATCAAATCTTAAAACATTAGCTATTTCGAATTGTATTTGTTAATATAAAGGCAATTTGAAAAAATATGTATTAGTCAGATGGAGAAGTAGTCTTTCTGAAGATGTAATCCCATCCTAAAATTCTGAGAATTGATTTTTTCTTCTTCCTTCACTATGGAGAAATATTCAGAATGCCAGATTGATTTTTTGGAAACTATCTCAAAACATGGATTGAATTTACACTATTTCTAAATCTATAAAAGCGAAGGTTAAAAATTGGTCAATAGTTTGTTTTTTTTTGTTTTTTCGTTTTATTTAACTAGTTGCGCGAACCATTTTTAATAAAAATCCTGTATTGGGTGTGCAAATATGCCAAATTTGCCTGCATCTACTGAACCTGACAGAGAAATTGACGAGACGCATGCGAAAAAGCTTTCGGTCAAGACGTTATTTAAAAAAATGAAATGTGGTCATAAGGTCAATATTTTAGGATGGGGTCAGCTTTCTCCAAGTAAGATTACTATGAAGCTCATGTTGTAATCTCCAACACGCATATATATATATATATATATATAAATTTAATTTATTTTCTAACACAGTATAATGAATATCAACTGGCCTAATGTAGCTTTTCGAACTACGACGGTTGATACCTATTTCAGTTTTTAAAGAAAAAAGAGATGTCAACATAAACACGTATACCGACTAATATATATATTTACATTATTCGGACTATTGTCCTCATTTTTGTCGCCACATTTATCACAACGTTTCGGCCGTTGTACGCCCCGGTCTTCTTCAGGTGGTTGGAATGTCGAACTGAACCCTTTATTTAGCTCACTGGGGTAGACTTATGTGAAGGGGTTATCAGAGAAAATACAAAGGATCTGCGGCGCATATAACATCAATACAACCTTCAAAAGCTTGACGACACTTCGGAGATATCTCTCCCGAGTACCCCCCCCCATAGAGGAGAACATGACTAAAGACTGTGTGTACGCTATCCCGTGCAGCTGCGGAAAGGAATATAAAGGAGAGACAGGCCGCCCCCTCAATGTAAGGCTTCAAGAACACCAGAAAGCTGTAACACGAGGGTAAGTAGAAAAATCAGGCATTTCTGAACACATATGGAGAGAAAAGGGAGATCACCGCCCTCTGTGGGATCAGGTTGAGATCATAGACAAGGAACACCATTGGAAAATTCGTGAACTTAAGGAATCAGCACATATACTAGGCCACAAAAATCTCCTGAGCCGACCAAGCATAGAAATGGATACAATATGGGAACCAGTAATAAGGAGTGCCAGAGAAAAGCAATGACAACAACAAAGTTGCAATATGAGCTCTGGTAAAAACATGCAATGATAACAGCAAAATTGCAATATGAGCACTGGTAAAAATTGTTGCTGAAGACATTAGGTTTATAATACCCAGATGTCCTCAAGGATACATGGCACAGTCGATAAAGGCGTTGGTTAGATCCAGTGACAGGACCCAAAGAGTGTGAGTTCAATACCCGGTAATACCTGAGGGAAATTAACAGGAGATAACTGATAACTGACATCCATCAAAACATGGCACGTGGAACTACAACAGTCTACGAAATAAAGGGTTCAGTTCGACATTCCAACCACCCGAAGAAGGCCGGAGCGTACAACGGCCGAAACGACAAATATGAGGACAATAGTCCGAATAATATAAATAATGTACATAATACCTCATCTATGGGAGGGGTACTCATATATATATATATATATATATATATATATATATATGCAAATGCCCGGTTCACACACTTTCAACATATTAAAAGAACAAGGGTAGAGGTTTGTTATCGTTTGTTTCCTGTTTAGGATTGGGTTTCCGGTTCCTTCTCGTAAAGTTAGTCTTACTGGCATTATTACCTTGCTTGGGTTGAAATGATTACAAAATATAAGTTTCTGTATCAGATTAATAGTGAGTAATTATATGACATGTGTGTGTGTATGCCTGTATCTCCATAGAAATACAATAAACAACAAACGCTTCTTATCGCAACGCCCTGCAAGGAAGAAAACATGTAATACAGGAATTTTTTTTTTATTCCATTACCCCCAACACTCTCGTATATATAAAAGAAGAAACTGCAAGAAAGGCAATTTAAGGATAGATGATAGATAGATATATAGGCGTATTACATTACGTATGTATTGAAATGATTAGTATATTAATATATAATTTACATTCTTCGATTTGATAGAACCTTTAACTCGCAGGTTATTTATTCTAAGCTATTTTATCCTCGGTTGGTTTATGAATGTGGTTTCATGCCAACATTTGCTCAGCCAGACTAATAACCAATTGCATTCCTCTATTGTTGTGGCTCTCCAAGAGACGGTAATTAAGATCGCAATTGGATGGAAACTTTGTAATTACTTGAAACCCGAAGTATATGGGTTTCGGAATCAGATATCACAAATGAAGCCTATTACGGGGAAAGATTAGCAATTTTCTGGAAATTGATTGTAAGAGACTTTGCAAGAATTTCGGATTCTCTTTAACCACGTTATACGCCTAAAGGGCCTGTTTATAGTCTAGGAAATGGCTGACCCTTCTCTGTATTTAAAGAGGGGAATCCTCTCTGTATCCTGAGGCCATTAAAACAATATGAAGTAGGTTTGGTTTGGCGTTGGGATAACTGACATGCTTCTTCGCACGATGGCTGTTTTTGTAGCTGGTATTTATTAAGCTCAGTGTGGCACAAGGTAATATTTGTCGAGCTTCCAGTGAGTACTGAAATCTATTCAATAAAAGCTCAGATTGATGACAGTTATACCACGAAGAGGCGCCAGGGTTTCCTTATAATTCACAATCTACAAACATGAGAAAAGGAATTTCATTACGGCCTATATTAATGACTCGCGTATTATCACATTAATTCCTGTGAATTGACTAAATTGATTATATATATATATATATATATATATATATATATATACTTAGCTTATTATTTTCGAACGCTATCGGAAGAATTAGTTCAAACGAATGATAGAAGACTGCTGCTCCAATACTTCAACTTAGAACAGTCGCACTGATAACATGTGGTAGAAGCTCCATGCCAGCTTAACGTGTTTCATTGACCAATTTGGAATGTAATAATTTCTTAAAGTCAAGATGGCCGCCGCAACTTTACATCTTGATAGGTGTAACATGCATCTCAAGAGAATTAGGGAATTTAACTTGGTTCTGAAATAGCATATTTCTTTCGAGCAAGAACGACTTATTCGCAGAGCTACTGATATATTTTTTTTTACTTTTAAATTTCGGGTTTATATTTTAAAATTTACATCGGTTTTATCAGAAATATTTTACTTTTCTTCAGTAAATTTTTCTGGGAGCTTCACAAATTTTTACAAATCAAATAAAAGGTCAAGTTTTCTTTTTTTGTTTTTTCTCTTCAAAAACTTCAAAATCATTTTGTAATTACGCTAATATCGATTTAATTAGAACCTCCGTTAACACTGCGGATCGATTCTACCTAATCTATCGTCTTTTCTACTGAAGTTACTCGTGATACTAATTTGACAACAAGAATACATGCTTTGAAAATCAGCGTTCGAAATAGTAACTTGAAATTAGGTTTCAATACCGGCTACTAGAACCTCGAAAAATCTGCAATTACTCACAGAGGAAGCCCCAAGATTTAGCAACGTTTCCCAAATATGGTGATTTGCAAATAGTGTTACCCCCACAATCTATATAAATCTAATCCCCTAAAGCAAGGAAAACCTCTAATAGCAATATTTTAATTTTACAAATTAATTCTACTTTTTTTAATTTTAAATATCTGACCTTTGCTTAACCTGTTTGTATGTACACGATATCTTTATTTTATTCTGCGCAACGGGATTAACACATGGGGCCATCTTAGGAAACGCAATCATAAAAAATTTAAAAACATGTTAAGCGTGAAATCCCGATAAATAATATCCATTTTATTACACCAGCGATAGGCCAGATCCAAAGCCTGATTCTAGAGAATGGGCAATGGATTCAGCATTTTTATTTTTGACTAAAGCTCAACTTTGAAATATATACTGTGTCGTATTTCGCATTCTTTGATCCTCAAAATAAATGATCTATAATCCGTTTGCTGCAACGAATCACTTCTAAACTGTGTTGAGTCTGAGGACATAAATATCCTGTATGAGCCTAAGATAACATGTATTTAGATCTTCAAAATGACTGTAATCGGAAACAATACAACGCTGGGCTACATAACTGGGAAGCGTATAAGTAACCAAAATCAAGAAAAACAAAATGATAACTCGAAGAAGAATGTAGAATTTGGAAGCATCAGCTATCCTAAAGAAAAAAAAAACTTTTCAAAAATGAGGAAATATAACTATCGGTAAATTTCAAATTCCTTAGAAGAAGAAATATTCCCAACTAGAAATTTTATCATATATTTCAGGCCAAAATATCAAAGAAGGAGATGTAAGCAAAAATTGACACCCGGTTCAGGGGTCGAAAATAGTAGCCATAATTTATTAGATTGGAAAGGAATTCATGTCGCATTTGAATATTCCAAAGAAACAAATGTTTCTTTGGTCATGTGTGATATAGTATCGAATATTTCCACTAATTATCGATAACATATTCCTACCTACTTGGGAAACTTCTGATCCCTTGGATATAAAAAATATCCAAGTTTCGATGAAAAGAAACACCCAATATTTATCAATCAATATTTATACTTTTCACGATTAATGTTCTATTTATTTAAATGTTGCAATGATCTGAGAAAAAGATAGCCAGATGGAGCAATTGTAGGAGAGTAAGGATAATGAGACAATACCTCGATATTTAGTGCCAAGACATTTTCCAGAGTGATTCAGTCAATGTGGAGTTTTGTATAATCGAGGAAGAGCAACATGCCTTTAAGAGTAACCAATTATGGGGTGCTTTTCTGTCATTTTTGTTCAATGTTGCAATTGAAAGTAATAGTATAACGCATTAACCGCTTAATTTCAGATTAAACACAAGCTGCGTATGGCACTAAACACAGGGCATATTTTTCGGCTATAGTTCTGGGTTGGATGATATTTCACGCTTTCTTCAGTGGGTTCCAAACTGCTGTGTCGGAAACCTACCACCCCTCTTGAAGATGAACTTGTCTGCGAACAAAGACTTTAAATAGTGGCATGTCAAAAGACAGATAGACAGAGAAGTTCTTAGCTGAGCTAGTTATTGACTACTCAGGCGATTTCTGTACCTTTTTACCAACCTATTAAAACCCTTTTTATTGTTACGTGTTATTTGGCCTTTGTCTCTACTAACCCCAAATCAACATCATAACATAAACATTGTTGTATTTGATGGATATTCTTTTGCTAATTCTGTTTTCTGCATAAACGTTCGTTTGACTAACATATCGAATGAATCCGTACATCGTGAGAATTTCTTTTCTTGGTGATATGAACCACAAATTCTATTAAGGTGCATATATCCTAATCTTACGAAACAATCTATCAGCTTATCAGCCGTCAGGATTATAGAGTCATAATCAGTTACATGATGCTTTGGATTATTGCATTGTGCGTACTGTACTAGGGATACACACCATTTTAAATTCAGATCTGTCCTTCTCTTTGGTTTGTTTTACGGCATGTCAATTTAAATGGGTTATTTAATGCCGACAAAATTTTTATTAACGGTAATATGTTTTTCTTCAAAGGTCTATTTCTGGGAATATTTTCGCTTGAAGAAATCTATAGATGGTAATATTTTTTTCAAAGAATGTATAGCTGTTTGTATTGCTAGTACTTTTAAGTATTGCTGATAATAATTTTTCCTTCAAAACTTATTGCTAGTAATATGTTTTTATTACAAAATATTTCTGGTATTAAAACCTATTTTGATACAAATTTGGGTGTCATATTTGCCCATGGCTGGGACCCAAACAGGTGCTATCACTCAGGGTCAGGATGGACCTGTGAACGCCAGCAATTAAGAGGTGGTTCCACGCTCCTCATAACCTCCTGATCAGAGGCATTGTGCTGTTTGACGTAGTTTACCGTCTTACGCAGGATGCGGATGTAGTTTATCGTCAGACGGTCTTTCTCTTTGACTGACTGTTAACCACAGCTAAACAGCCAACTTTGTTTCAACTATAGCTGGTAGGGTGAAAACATGAATTCATGTCTTTGCAAGTGCAGATAACGACGTCCATTGCTATCAGTAAATGGAAATATTGAAATTATATTTAATTTCAGAGTTATAGAAGACATCTTCCATAGGGAACGTCGAAAGAAGGCTGGAGAATGCTGTGCCTGTCAAAACATTTTGGCAATAAAAAAAGCTACCACAAGAATAAATTCAATCGTCCTAAGGACGCATAGAATATGCGACTGCATTGCGTCAGTATAGAAACAACATTCTACCAAATTATGTTTCTTAAATGATAAAACAATGGATTGTATTTCCCAGTGCGAGTAAGTGTTAATTTCAGAAATTATGAACAATTCACTTCTTAAACTAGATTTAGAATTGCAATTTAATTTCGCTTCTTCCATTCAACATATAAATTATAAATATGCTTCATTAGAAATCGCTAATATTGTTAACTTTATTTTTACTGCAACTAAAATCTGTTAAATATGATTTGAACTTGACTGAAATATGTATGTCTTAAGTTACGTCCAGATTAACAATGTATGCTATTGCACAGGCTTGAATTAA
This sequence comes from Acanthosepion pharaonis, assembly GCA_903632075.3. Classification (NCBI taxonomy): domain Eukaryota; kingdom Metazoa; phylum Mollusca; class Cephalopoda; order Sepiida; family Sepiidae; genus Acanthosepion; species Acanthosepion pharaonis. The sequence continues at coordinate 2,305,402 of CAHIKZ030005574.1, read as the reverse complement.
AAATATTCCAGTGCGTAAGTTACGAAACTGCAGAACAGATTTGTTTAAATCTTTGGTCTTGTCAGATACGGAATCCTGCGAAATGTCTAGCTGTAGAGTATCGTAACTAGGCTTATAACTTATTAAGGGTCTTTGGTGTACTATATATACTGATGCCTTAGCAGTAATAGGTGTGTCTGGGTCAGATAATCTGGGGAAGCCCATCCCAGTGAATTATATTCTAAATTCAGAGCTAGAAACCTGCCTCACAAGGCTCGAGATCCCAGTTTGATCTTCTATTAAACTCATTGTTTGGGCAGGATGATTTCCTATCTTTTCTAGAGATATTATCTCCAAATATAGGAAACAGGATCAATCGGAACATGGATTTGACTATTTTACTTACTTTTCGCATATCGGGTTACTTATACAGTAAAAGAGGCAGCATTGTACTGAGTTCGATCCTTTGTAGCTGTCCTATGTTGGTGGCAAAAATAGCGACCATTAAGAAAAATAAACTCCTTACAGAGGAGTAGAGTTTAAGATGTTCCGAACATTTCTGAATTGTGAGCTAATCTCAAAAGCAAAGAGTACTGAGATAATTTCGCACAATGTTAAATGAGTGCCACTTGTTAATACGCTTTGGGTTAAACTTACTAATATCCTGTGATCATCTATGGTTCAAGGAATCGAATCTGAAGGTATTTCTACCTGGGCACCGCTCTCGAGTTGATACACCACTTTGATGTAATCCTGCTACCATATATGTAATGCATATGTTTAGTATAACCTTATCAGATTGATTATCATGATCGAACATATTCAATCTTTTATATTTGTGCCTCGCTAGGGTTAGGGTACTGCTCTCGCAGTTAATAATAATAATAATAATGACAACAAGAAAGTAGTAAGCGACTTTATTCAATAATAAAGGAAGTCAACAAATTCAAATAGAGTTTCAAAGGTGAAGAAATAAAGTCAAGCATGATACGCCGACTGAAACTACAAAATAAATAAAAAAAGAAAGCAAAGGCAACCGACCAGATACAGAAACAATGGCAAGATAAACAACTTCACGTTCAATACTCTGCCCGTACCAAACACGCTAATGTAGACAAACCCTGGACATATCGGTGGCTATGTTTGGCAGGGTTACAAGTTTAAACTGAAAGTTTTATTCTTGCTGAACAGGACCTTGCTCACTAGAAATTACCAGGCACACATAATGAAAAACTTTGTTACTCCAAAATGTAGATTTTGTGATAAATATCCAGAAACAATTGACCATCTTGTATCAAGTCGCGTGATAATGGTACCCACTGAATATAAAACACGACACGACAGAGTGAGCTAATATCTGCACTGGAAAATCTGTAACGCATACGGAAAGGAAACTAGGAAATTGGTATGAACACCACCCAGAACCGTTCACAGAGGGAGGACCTGTAACAATTTCATGGGTCTTCACTGTACGCACAAACACAACGATCAAATCTAATTGCCCTGACATTGTGATTAAAAAACCGCAAAGACAAAATGTGCCTCCTCATTGACATGAAAGTGTAGACTGCAATGTATCTTTGAAGATCTTCAAAAAAAAAAAAAATAAAACTATCAAAATACAAGGACCATGAAACTGAAATCTCAAAAATGTGGTGTATGAGGACATTAACAATCCCAGCAGGATTGATTGGAAAATATTCCAATAGACTCATTGAAGAAATCCCCGGTAGCCGATACCTTAAAGAAATTAAAAAAATATACTCACAAGTACAGTCCACACTATACAAAGGGCTTTATGTATGTAACATAGGTGCGATTTTTCAAAAATGCTTTGGGAAAATGTCATGATGACATTTCTGAACGTAGAACGAAATGAGTATACACTAGTAACCAAAGGAAATCAAATAATAATAATAATAATAAGAATAATAATAAGAAGAAGAATAAGAAGAATAAGAATAAGAAGAATAAGAATAAGAATAAGAAGAATAAGAATAAGAAGAAGAAGAAGAAGAAGAAGAAGAAGAAGAAGAATAAGAATAAGAAGAATAAGAATAAGAAGAATAAGAATAAGAAGAATAAGAATAAGAAGAAGAAGAAGAAGAATAAGAATAAGAAGAATAAGAAGAATAAGAATAAGAAGAATAAGAATAAGAAGGATAAGAAGAAGAAGAAGAAGAATAAGAATAATAAGAATAATAAGAATAAGAAGAATAATAATAAGAAGAAGAATAAGAAGAATAATAAGAAGAATAAGAATAAGAAGAATAAGAATAAGAAGAAGAATAATAATAAGAAGAATAATAATAGTAAGAATAATAATAATAATAATAATAAGAAGAAGAAGAAGAATAAGAATAAGAAGAAGAATAAGAAGAATAAGAATAAGAATATTTTAATGTAGAGAGAAATAGAGAATTACAGAAAAGGAAAAAGACAGCAAAATAAGGTTGTACTACTATAGAATGACGCCATGACACGTAAGGATTTCGCTACATACACGTTACAGGGAACATTCTTTTTATTCCCTCTGCGTGCGTGCGTGTGTGTGTTTGTGCACTTTAATAGGCAATGGTCGTCTGTCGCCATTGGCGTATTTAATTTTTTAAGTTTAAATTTTAATATTTTACTAAAGCAGATACACGAGAGCCCTTGCTAGCTTTCTTTAACTCTGAAACAGGGTCTGTGATGGGGATTTTCTCCCTTTGGTAGAGATGAAAACGGAATAATCAATTATTTATGAGGTATTGGCAGTGTGTAACGTAATATGAAACTTACCCAGGATTTAAGGAACAATCGGTTTACCAGAATACAACGCCTGCTCAGGATAACTGCTTTATTCCGGTACATGTGGATGGGTTTTAGCCTAGCAACTAGTAAACCTATGATATTTTCAACCGGTCCTCGTATAGCATACCATAAACCTAAAATATATATATATATATATATATATATATATATATATATATATATATGTGTGTGTGTGTGTGTGTGTGTGTGTGTAAGCAAATATATGGATATGGATCCAACAGTATGAAGAAAATATACTGAAAAAACAAACAAATATCCTAATATGCGATTATGCTGTTTTAATGTTTAATGTCAACGTCAGACGTTTCGGTCTAATAGACTATCTTCAGGACATATTCATAAAACATAATTAACATAGATCATATACAATTCAACATGAAAAAGATGGACATAAAACAATACAAATCCAAACAGATAACTGAAATCTTGTCTGATGTTATAAAAGATTTCAGTTATCTGTTTGGATTGGTATTGCTTTTATGTCCATCGTCTTTTTCATGTTGAATGAATGTTATATATATATATATATATATATATATATATATATATCTGTTTATATGTTATTTTTATAGATACAGTTTATTTAAGTAAAGGTTTTTAATTAAATAGTATTAATTACAATTAGCGGTCTGAATGTTCGAGAAATTTCGTAGAAAATATGCGTTCTCCGGCAGGAATCGAACCTGCATTCCTATACGGAAAACGTCATTTGATCTGACGTGCTATACTATTTAGCTTCAGAGAAGCATCACGAACATTCAGGCCGGTAATTATAATTAATACTCCTTAATTAAAGTGAGCATTTAGTTAAATAAATTGTATCTACAAAAATTACGTATATACAGATAAAAGCATTAAATAATTATCGGACTTAAGCCATTTCATTATCTCTCTATCTATATTTCTCTCTCTCTCTCTATATATATATACACTTCAATCTAGAACTGTATATGTTCTGTATTCATGTCCCCCCCCTCTCTACGTAGGTGTTTCTTTTTTTCTATTCCCATTGTAAATGACTTTTCCCATGTTTGTTGCTTGTTCTTCTGTTTTCCTCTCCTTTTTTTAATTTCAAATTTTAAAAAAAAGAAAAAGTTACGATTCTTTTTTTATCAAACTTTTTAGCCTTGACATTTTATCCCGATGAGTGAAATAGCCATAAAAATGGGTACAATCAAGTTTCATTTATAAGTAACGAAAATCTTGGTAATCCGTATGGATAATCCCAAGGAGGATGAAATCCTGAAAGCTCAATGTTAATTTAGAGCGAATAATTTAATTTCAAGAAAAAAAGACCACTTTAAAACAGAGAAACCGGCATAAACACACACACACACAATATATATATATATATATATATATATATATATATATATATATATATATATATATACCTAGTGAGCCATACAAACCTACCTAGGTTTCACCTAAACGGATCGTCAGGGAAAGTTTGGCTCATTAAACGGATCGTCAGGGAAAGTTTGGCCAAACTTTCCCTGACGATCCGTTTAGGTGAAACCTAGGTAGGTTTGTCTGGCTCACTAGGTGTATCTAGGTCTGCTCTACGGTTGTATTGAGCTCTTTTTGTTAGTTAGTTGTTAATCGTATCGGGTTTTTTTTGGGCTTCAGACCTGCATCTGTGCGATTTTTTGTCGGCAGAAGTTCATGTTTGTAGCTCTTTCTTTTTTTAAAACCTTTTTTTCCCTCGAGATTGATTTGATTAGCAAATCAAAAATTCGAGGGTTTTTCGAAACGAGTCTAGTTATATATATATATATCTGCCGGGTTCTCTGTTTTATCCCAAAATATCGTGTGAAGAAATCTGGATACACTTCGGTTGTTTTTCTTTGTACCAAATACAAAGGTCGTGAAGATAGTTAGCCGATGAAATTTTTCGACTTTTGAAGGGGGGAATCTGTTTTTTGCTGGGACAAAGTAACCATTCTGTATAGAAAATTATTTTAAAAGTTGTAAGTGTGCCATATCAACGTTCGGGTGAGGTGGATTTATAAGAGACCAATCTTGTTGGCACTTTTAATTATTACACAAGGTAAGGTTATATTAGCGCAATCTTCGATTTTCTTTTACTTTGAAACTCTCCACCTTCCTCACTTGAATAAATAACAGAGCTAAGCGTCAGAAGCCTGTTCTGTATTCCATTTTCAGTGCAAAAATATCGTCAATTCTTCAGCCCGTTTAACTCTTCCCAGTTCTAGTTAAATTCGACAAGCTCATAATATAGGTACCTCAAATAGAAATAATAGACATTTTAAGAAATGAAATATATTTAGCTTTTGTTTAAAATCGGTTCCATCTTTTTCAAATTCGAGGATATTTAAACTGTTTGAAACACTACCCTTTTCCTGTGATCATATCGATTCTCTTGGGGAAAACCTCTGTAGACCAAAATATAGCAAATTCAAACCTTAGTCATATATTCTCTGCAAATATCTTTAGGACGTGATAATCGTTCAGCTATGTTGTTTCTGATTTATGCTTTCGTTCAGATGTCTGCTTTTGGCAAAAATCAATCGAATATAGATCGATCTGAGACCAGTTTATTTCAATCACGCGCAATAGACGGATTGATTGTTATTTTGTAAAGTTAGTCAACCGGTTTGCCATTAAAAAAGTAAATCATTTTAAAATAAGACCTCATTACTGTTTTTAGTGCGTTGATTTGCTTTCATGATCGACAATCACAGGCGTAGATGTTTTATGAAACTTCACTTAAGTACAAAGCCGAACGAGCAAAGTAAGGATGGGAGCAGAAACATTGGGCAGCACCTATATCCGAATTATGGGAGGTTTAAAATACGTTTAGAATCAGAAACATGGTGCACATGCGGGTTATGACACATTCTAGTGTTACCTTTGCACTTCTATATTTGTACCCCACAGGGATCGGGAATTGACACTGAATCTACCGTTTCAAATGAAACCGGGAAGAAAGAGCATGGAACGAGGAAACCCCCTTGTAACTATACTTTGACCTCGAGGCCTAAAATGCAAAAAAAAAGAAACAAAAAAAGACTGTGTTATTTACTAAGATTAGGATTAGTTTATGCTGTCAGAACGCCCTAAGTGTAGAGAATTCAATGGGAACATAATTCACTAAGATGGAACTAAAAGGGAAAGTGATTTTGAAAGCGAGGCTAAGTTTCTTTACACCTTGTCTGATTATTTCAATCCCATTGAAAGTTACCAGAGCGACAATGCGTTTTCTTGGACTTCGATCTTCCATGATGTTCTACTCTCTAGTTTCTTCACGTCAGCTTCCTAGTGTTATTCCTCTTTCATTACTATCCTGTATAATTAGATTCACGGGTATAATCTTCATTCGACCAGGAATCAAATGATGACGCCATTTCCATCCACTGACATAGCAGACGTCGCACTTTAACGTTATATAACTTCTCGTGTGAAAGCCATATCACCGATTATATTGTAATATATTCTACTTAGAACATAATTAAATAATGCCGAAACTACAAAGTGAATCTTATTTGCTTTATTCCATCTTTCTTTTCTTTTTTTTTTTATTCAGCCATTATTTTAGTGGATTTATATATCGACTATGCAAACATGAAAGAGTTTGATCAAAAAAATTTAAAGAGTTCTTTAACTACTGAACTACTTTGGCAGTTATATAAGCATGAAGAGTTTATACATACACAAATCCACTATATATATATATATATATATATATATATATAACTTTTCAGTGATAGACATATTAATGCATTTTATGAACAAGCAGTCTACTCAAATGTAACTTTGAATGTCCACGCAAATTCACAACAACAGCCATCAATAAACAAACAGAGCATTTAATACCCTCTTCACACAAATCATTTAATAATGAACTGAAAAACATAAAATAAACATTACCGATAATTTTCCTAACCACTTAATGGATAGAAAAAATAACGACACAGATAATCATAATGTAAAAAAAGTCACCATTAAAAATCACAATTAAACTCATAATTAAAATCGCCATTAAACCATCCGACAAAAACAAATTTGTCAGAAACCAGAAACTAAAGGAAAAGTATGACAAAAATTATATATATATATATATATATATATACACTAGCAGTATAACCCGTCTTCGACCGACTGTTTCACTACAGGGAATTTTTGCGTTCAATTGGAGCAGTTTAAGTTAAAAGTCAACCCACCCGAAAATCAATATTAGTAACAACAATTGGGTGCAACTTAGGCACATCCCCAAATGGGGGGGTTAGCAATTTGAATGGGGGGGATGGCCCTGAAAAGTACCATTTTTGTGTTCTCACTCTTGCAAGGAAGGAACGTCTTCCATGGACCGTCATAATAATAGTATACGATAATTTTTTATTTATTTATATGTATATATATATATATATATATATATATATATATATATATATATATATTCAACTCTCTAAATCGATTGTACGATTTTCTTTGTGTTTTTTTTTTTTTTTACAGATATTAAATTTTGCCTTTGATTTTTGCTCAGAGTGTAAAAAATCGGTTTTTTCGATTTTTCATCTTCAAGGTTGTAGTATTTTCCCGCCAATTTAGACTCAACACCGGCATTGAAGAATTATCTATCAAACAAAACAAATTTAATCGAAATCGGGTGGAAAACTGGAAATGCATAAACAACATCCGAGAGCAAAACACACACACATATATATATATATATATATATATATATATATATATATATATATATATATATACATGCACACACACATTTTGAGAATTATAGATATAGATAATATTATTGTAATAATTTACTTATTTTTAGTAAAGTTTTTATAAAAGATGTATGCCCAAGAACAGATAGTAAATAGTAAAACGTTGCTAAGAGTTAGAATGACAGGAAGTAATGGAGAGCCATTGTCACCACCAATTTGGATTCGAAACCGGCACTGAAGAATTATCTTTCAAACAAAAAAAATTCATCGAAATCGGATGAAAACTGTGGAAACGCATAAACAACATCTGATCACACACATACACACGTTTTGAGAATTATAGATATAGATAGATGAACCACTGTTCAAAGACAAGTAAATTAAACTCATCAATTACTACAAAAAAAAGCTAAAAATCACCAACGTGATTTCCGCCAACATTATATAAAAAAAATTTAAAACTTCAATAAACCAATGTTGTTGATGAATTTGCTTGCCTTCTAAGATAATGTTTCTTTAATAATACAAATAAGCCTACATTGGTTATACAAATATTACGTTTCTGAACCTATGAATTTAACATTTATCTGATATTATTTCAATTAAATAATGTATTACCAGCTAACACACGCACAAAGAAATCCTGCAAATCCTTACTAGTGACACTAAAATAATATCCTTCATAAAATATAAAAGCAACAAAACACCAAGAATTTATTTGCAGATAATAATTTAATAATATATATTTAACAACTAACTTAAAAATACGTCACAACAACACACACTGATTCATGAAAATGCAATAAATATATAAAAAAAAAAAACATACATAGCGCGTGAAGACGCGTTATTTGAAAAATGATGACAATACCATAGAAAATATATTACATAAATTTAGAAACAACATTATGAAAAAAGAAAACTGTTTGAGAATGGCTTATGAAAGGCAAAAGAACTCGCCTATCAGACAATTTCTAGTCAAACTTCCATTGGAAAGGAGAAAAAGTGTCCGAAATATAGATAAAAAATATATACATCCTTAACAAACAAATAAATTTCATTAATCTTTAACCAAACTCTATGGGAAATGATATGTAATTTTAATATATGAAGAATAATATTTGGAAAGAATTAGGCAAGTACTTCCTCTGTTCACCTTCAGGCATGGAAATTATTTTGTTTTTGGTAAAATTCAAGTCGCATCCTGGACGGAAAGCAAATCGAAATATGATTTTTTTTTTAAATGTGTTATTGATAACAGATGCAAACTTGTGGAAAGTGCAGTTGCGACGCTAAGGTTGAAAATTTAAGTGATAGCGTTTTTTACTAATATGGCAAATTAAGAATTTTTTGTTGTAGTAGTTCAGCATATTTAAGGAAAACTTAATACAGTTTATAATTTTAAAAAATAAGGATCATAACATCCATTGAGTGATTAGTGGGTTAATTCAATAGTTAATTTAAAATTTAGTTAGCGAAGGGATTTCGCCGTTTTATATAAATTAACTTTACTAATTTACTGTTTGCATGAATCATTCATTGTAATATAAATTAAACTGCCCCACATATAAGTGAACATTGAAATCAACACTCAGAGACGGCAGGCTGTTTCATGGACCATTCGTCAGGTCTGACAATTGCGTCAAGCATAATACAGCCTGTTGCCTCTGAGTGTTGATGTCAATGTTCACTTTCATATTTGCGTACGCTCTATCTGATATTGAGCACTTTATCCCATTATAGCACGTGTTAAAACTATATTTCACACACACAGACATATATATATATATATATATATATATATATATATTATAAATTAATTGATTTAAAATATGTTTTTTTTCGCTACACAGTTCCAACCATGTTTCAAAAATAGAAGCTAAAAACCCCGAATTTAATTTTGCAATTAAATTAAAAGCATTAGTTCCATTTCATCTTCAACCGAATTTTGGAGTAACTTTTATAATATTAATGCTCTGTAAATTTACATTGAGCACTATTTTGTAAAAATAAAAATATCTATAAGAACACCGGATCTTACTGTTCTTTCTTTTTATTTATATACATATATATATACATATATATATATATATATATATATATATATATATGTGTGTGTGTGTATGTATGTGTGATGGTTACAATCAAGGAAAAATAGGCCCTTTTACAAAGCAAAAGATTATTACAAGTAACATAGCTATATGTTATGTTACTGTGTTTGTCTTTCAGTGCTCAAGCACTCAGTTTCGAAGCACCTACTCAAAATACATTCTCATATCAAATTATGCACGACAAAGAAAAAAATCATGTAATATGACCACGACCTTCTCAGAAGCATGCCTCATCCTCGGACACCATGAGAGTTGTTTTTTCTCACTCAAGTTTCATTCCTCTTGTATCTGACCTGCTTAATGTCATGCATTCATTTTTCCGACTTCCACTGCATTATATTAATCTCACATCTCCATAACTTGACAACATTTCTTTATACACATTCAGAAACGTCTTACTGATCAAGTCACAAAGGAAAACTGATTTTAAATGGAAATCGGTAGCCTTAACTTCACACCGTCAGTGTTAAACGCCTGGACAACGCACGCAGACATAATGTTGTACTGAATTTTTCATAGAATCCTGGAAAACCACTGAGACTGAGAGGAATTGTTTGCCGATTCTATTAAACCATTTTTCAATATCTCGAGAACTGGCTGCAACTGAATCTAATGGGACTTTACTGTGCATGTATGAACAGAAACTCTCTCATGAAACTCAATGTAACGCCGCTGAGTGAGATTGGGTATAGTGTGACAATCGTATTCACAGTGAATATGCATCAAGTTTTGTTTTAAACTTAGATATGCGCGTGTGGGGAAAATGTTCGAAGGATTAAAGGTGTGAGCATAGCGAAGTTGTCATCTATACAGAATTATTTCGTTTCAGTTATTTGTTAAATAGCAGAGTAAACAGGACACTAGAACTGAGTGCTAAACCGTCTAATGGACAGACTTCTCTGAATACTAAAAACCATGGAAAAAGCAACCAAGACCTATTCCCCTATTCTCTCCAAAATGTCATAGAATTTCCCATATAATGAAGAAACGAAATCGGCGAGGAGGAATAATCGCCACAGTTCCTAAGTGTCGTAGCATTTTTTAAAAATGGCTTAAGAGAATCAATTAATGATAAAATAAATAGATATAATTTTACTGCCGATGTTAAAAAAATGATTTTCTTCGTGTATTTTACATGTGGCACCCAGTGAGGATCGAATTCACTAGTCAGTCGTAATAGATTTAGCGGAAAAATGCTTGCTAACCATTATACCACCGTCGGCTGCCATTGTCGACGTTAAAACATGACCGGGAATCGTCTTTGAAAATAATTTACATTCCAGAAGGAAAAGGCGGAACATTAGTAAATTTTAGATGCGTATCAGCTGCGACCAAATTAAAATGCGCGACTGACAGTACAGGAATTAAAAGATACAGGTTTCTACGGACACATTGGAATATTAATGTAGCGCATCTCGTTCAAGGGGTTTTGGCAAAGTATTCTGTCACCTGCCAGTTTCTTTACCTAAAGAATTTGTTCTTTTGCATCTTCTGACTTTTCGCTAAGCTAAAGTCGTTGTTGAAATAGATTTCAAAATGGTGGCCGAGATTAAGTGCGACTCGACGACGTAGATAATGTCGACCCTGAAAGACACGATTTTGAAAAGTGGAAGTGACGTTATGTTGTGTGCGGTTCTAATGGAATAATTTAATAAGTCTGAAGTACCGTTGTCTCAGACGGGTCTTTATTTTTTTTACTTTAATCGTAAATGGTTTTATTCTGTTCAAATAGATATTGTGAACACGTCCAATGGGTTTTCATTACGTTAGTACAACTGTTGTTTTATTTTACTGATTATATGACATATGGATACAGTCTCTAATAAACCCATTATAAAAGATACGTTGATTCGCCTGCCTTATATACACCAAAATGTATTTTCTTAATTTCTTCAGATGTTGTCTGATTTGTGCTGATATCTCCCGTTTTGTCAATTCCGACTCTGAAGGTTCAATTAAAAAAAAAGAAAAACTTTTGATCTATTTTATTTTTAGTTTATTTCAGTGACCAAACCTGCGGAAATATTAAAGCTATCTTTTTTTAAGCTGAAGAAATTCTCAGAAAGGACTGGTTCACTAAAGGTTTTCTAGAAATCAAAACCGAACATGGTGCATTTTACCAGACTATGATAAAATTTGAAAATTTATTCTTCATTATTATTATTTTCTTTTGCTTTCTGTAGTAGAATTTAGCCCTAAACTCACAACCAGTGACGTCAAGAGAAAAATAGTTTTGTTTTTTTTTGTATAAGAAGATGCAAACAGATCAGGTACCATGTAATCAAGGAGTATACGTAATTGTGTTCACTGCATATAGAAAACTCGACGTAGGATATAAGAAGTAACTCTGAGTATGATTATTTGCAATTCTTATATTTTAGGCCTAGCAGGGATTTATTCCACATAAATGCTTATACATATATCTTTGCCTTTTACATATCCCCAAAGGTCACAACAGGTAATGCCATATTTTACTCATTTCTATCTAGAGGTCACTGTATTTACTTTGAAACTTTTTCCAAGACATGTTTTTGTCGGCTGGGACTGCAATTTCTAGCAGAAGGCAGTTTTTTTTTTCAACAAGATATTTCACTATTTTTATTTTGTTTTTTTGTTTTTTTTACTTCCACACGGTTTTTTTTTTGTTGTTGTTGTTGTTTTTTGTTTTCGACGGGGATCCTGCATTATCGGTGTTTTCCATCAAATCGTCTGACAACACTTTTTGCAGAATATTTGCAGGGATAACCAACGCAAAAGCGATGAGATACGAAGCGTTATTCTGAATTTTATTAAGTTCAATGATATAGACCCCTATGATCAAACGATTGCTCTCAAGAGTAGCCTGGACATACCTCATTCAGGCAACCTCAATCAAATTTGTCAATTTGTTTGTCTTTGCTATTATGGTTACCAAGAACAGCCTCATCCATCAGAAAGAAATTATTATTATTATTATTATCAAATCATCTCTTCTTCCATTTCTGCCATTATGAGTTTTCTCCATCGACTCCTAAGGCCGTTCGCAGAATATTAACGCAAACTTCCAAAGCGATGCATTCCTTTATCAATATATATATATATATATATATATATATATATTTTTTTTTTTGCCTGAAACCTGAGGGAAAGAAAAGTTTTTATTCGAAAGTTATTGAGTATCTTACACCGAGTGAGTTTTTTTTTTTTTGAGTAACAGAGCGATATAGTGAGGAGTTTCCTGGGATGCTCTTCCTCTATATACTATACTCTCAATACTTTTTATTCATTCCTTGTGCTCCTATTTCTATTCAAATTTTTATTCTGTTGAAATTGCATATTCTTGCAATCCCCCGTCCCATATATGTTACGAGTTAGTCAAATTCTTATGCATTTTTATCAAACAAGATGGACACATTTATAAGAGAGAGAGAGAGAGAGAGAACATAGGATTTGGAAGCCTTTAATAATTATATCTTTATATTGGTTTGCATACAGTGAGGGCTTGTATAGATGAAATCAAAAATTACTGCACATTTCCACCTTCTCTCTTTGGTGGGGAGTCATTTTTCTGCACTGCGACGGTTATAATGTTGGTATGATTTGCATGGCTAATTGGTCCTTGCAACTTGGAATAGTGAAATTGTACAAGATATTCATTATTATCCCCCCCCCACCGCAATCACGTCATCAAGATTTATCCTTACGTCGAATTCAGGTAAGCTTTCTTCGTATCTAAAGTAGTTTTGAAAAGGTTTTTAAACGTCTGGTTATCTCAGTGTATTGTTATTAGCTCACCTCTAAAGAGCCGTATCTGTTTTGTGTCGTTCTAATTAGCGACATATCTAAAACGCCTCAATATTCCAGACAGTTGTAAATGGTCGCTTGAGTCATTAACGTGTCACTACTTCTCCAGAGTTGCTCAATAAATCCCAAAGCCCTAGAGGTTTTAATGAATGAAACGAGGCACAGAGATTCATTATTTTTCCAAACCAAGGAAATTGTGAAGAGAGAGCCACATTGAAAGGACAGTGACGTCAATCTGGAGAATAATAATTAGATAATAGTGATTCTCATATTCATGTTGTGTTTTTATCCATGTTTTTATGTTTTTAAGTGCGTACACTAGATTTATGAAATAATATTTAGTTACTAAAAACGTTTTTTCATTCAGATACAAAGAATGCTTTGCATATTAAATATACCTATATTCCATTTTACGATAATCAAATACTACTATTATTTTTTACTATTTTACAAAGTTGTAATAAATGTTGATTTCTAATCCCATTGGAAATTACCGAATGACCTTCGTCAGATTGAGTTATTGCTTGCTTTATCTTTACGGATTATCAACCCTTTACGGGTTATTTAAAGCCGAAACATATTTTTGGTTGTAAGAATAATTTTTTTTTTTGCGACGGAATATTGCATTAATAATCTTTTTTTAGAATATTTTTTCAGACACAAATCCGTCTATTCAAAACACAGATGGGGATGGGATGATTTGGATTCACATCTTTCCTAAGTATTTTCGCGTAAGTGAATATAAGAACTCAATTGGAATTCAAACTCGTCTTCATATTTATACCACTTGCATATCGAAAACGAATACTAATCAGCTGATTTTGGGATTCTAAGTGATTTAAGCAACACTACAACCATCACATTGATTTCACGCTTCTTCTCATGAAAATCAAATCGCATCACTTGAGTAAATTCGATAATTCTAAACAATCAATTTCGCTATAAAATATCAATATTTCATTAAGGTTTCTTCTTAAGTTTGGAATGTCATGTACGGCAAAACGTCCTGTTCTCTCTTGCTAGTTAAGTAAATTCTGAAAGGAAGAAATCGATACGCCAATGTTGATCACAGTTCATCTTCAGAGCAACAAAACCAGAGCTAAACTGAGCATAAACCATGAATCAAATGTCGTGCCATTATAAAACACTCCGAACTAGAGAGAGAGAGAGAGCAAAATACAGTTTAACTCACATTGGGCGCCGGCTTTAGAAGGTAATAAATGGGAAAAGTATTTTCTATATACATATTTCTACAACAGTATATGTGGGCTTGTTTAAGAAACAGAAAATGACAGTTCGTGTTGGTAACTTTGCGTTTAAACGCCTATAAGTCTGTATCTATAAGTAAGGTACTTGTGTTTACTTCTGTGCGTGAAGAAGCACTGATCAGGGTATATATGAGAAAGATGGTGGGATATATTCAGGATTGTTTGAGGGAGAGTGGATTAGATACAGTTTCATATATATATATATATATATATATATATATATATATATATATATTTATTAAAGACATTTTTATGTTTAACGTTGTTATTTATAGAAACATAAAATGTCTTTAATAAATAAATTGTCGGACCTTGTCCATTTCTTAACATATATATATATATATATATATATGTGTGTGTGTGTGTTTGTGTGTGAGTGAGAGAGGGGGGGAGAGAGAGAAATTAGCTTACGTTAGTAGATTTTTACATATAAACATTTGCTGTGTTACTTCATGCCGAATTGGGCACCTCGAGGCGGAGTAATGGTTAGCAAGCTTGTCTTGCTAGAACAATTACGACTGAGTAGTGAGTTCGATCCTCACTGGGTGACCCATACTTTCGGCTTTGTACTTTTCGGCTTTGCTTAGAAAATCAATACTTCATGCCGAATTTGTTTAGGTGCACTTAGCGAGGAACAAACTCGCTAATCCCCTTTAATGATAATTCAAACTTTGTTAATCATTATCCCACGCCGAAGTTCCCGAAATAGAGATAATTCAAGTACCCGAGTTATAATGTAGAAGTGTGAAAGAGTGTGTAGAAATATTTGTTAGTGAGAGTATATGTGTGTAGGTGTCGCAATATGTGTATATGTTTATTCATGAGAGAGATGCACAGTGTGTGTGTGAGAGCGACAGAGCAAGCGATGCTGCCAGCTTATAGAAATCAAAGTATATGCATACGATAAAGTGTCCATGGGTGTTTGTAGGGCATTTAATGTAAGAGAGAAACAGAAGTGCCGTCTATGTATGCATGTATACGTATTCAGTTAAACTGGCCGACCGTCATTCCAGTTCAAGTAAGGGCAATCGAGTGGTTAGGGCGTGATAATCTCCAACCAATTGACATATTGAAAAGGAGTGTGCCAGGCTGAAAAGAATTACCGATCTTTGATGGAATTTAAGTGCTGTCTATAAAACTGGGCAACTAATGGAAAGTGACATGGATAGTTCTCCAAGAAGATCACAAGAGATTATCTTGAACTTCTATTCTCTTTATAATAGGCAACGTTGCTCAATAACAAGGAGGGGGATTTTTCTCGATATGCTCTCTGTTCCAGTCCGACTCGTCAATGTGCCATTGGCTGATATTTGTCATAAATGCGTAGATTACTGCCCCCGTCTTTGCGGAAGTAAAACTTTGATCTGAAAGCCCACACTTAAAATAAAAATCAATTCAAGTTAAATGCCAGAATCCTTGCGAAGCCGGATTATTCTTTTACACTAAGCTATCTTTTTCAAGTTTGGACAACGCCGAATAGTTTTGAAAATGCGCCTTCTATTCCGAGTCCAAAATACATACAAACACGCATGTACACTTTATCGTATGTATATACTTCGATTTCTATAAACTGGCAGCATTGCGCTCTCTCTCACATACACACTGTGCATCTCTCTCATGCATAAACTTATACACATATTGCGACACCTACACACATATACTCTCACTAACAATACCTACAATTCAAGAAAAATATTTACAAATATTTACAAAACCGCGATTTGAATTGTTCCCACTATCAACAATATCCTTATATACGACTTCAACTGGTTAAAAGAGGTTATGTTACAATGACTCTAATGAGTGTAATTTTTATATTTACTATCAAGCCTATAACATCGAGATATTCTTTGTCAGTAATGAAAATCATCCTTGGTCCAATCATACTAAAAAAAAGGTATTTTCTAAGCAATATAGAAAGAACTAAAATTGTATTTCACACGGCCTGTAAAAAAAACAAAAAAACAAACAAACAAAAAACCCCCAAAAACCAAAAAAAACAAAAAAACAAAAAAAACAAAAAAAACAAAATAAAACAAAACAAAAAACAAAACAAAAAAACAAAACAAAAAAAACAATGGTAATTATGTGGCATAGCCGATCTTAGAAGTGAGTGGACATTTGTATTTATTGTCGCTTATACTCAAATTAGATACCATGGAAAGGAAAATTCTTCTGATTTTGAAAATGTAACCACATATTCTTATATTCGCAGAAGTGAATATAACGATCTAAACTGGAATTGGCACTCGACTCTCCAATTAACAATTCTGGGCCATTACAATTGCACCACCCACGCACTCAAGCTTACAGCATCTGGTGTTCCCAAGCGGTCACCTATCCCTAGATACTGACTAAGCACGACGCTGCTTAACTTTAATGATCATTTGAGAAACCGGTGTTTGAACGTGATGTGACTGTACACCTCAATGTATATTAAGGTAAAAAATTTCCTAAATTATTAGACTAAAGAAAGTCTTATTAGTGCAAATTGATAGGTTTTATTATAGGATCCTGTCTATCGGGAGAAACAAACTTTTATAAATGAAATTGACGTTATAAAATGTGAAATATTCGCGTGAAAGAGCTCAAAACTATTTCGAAATTAATTCGCGGCTAGTTTCAATTAAAAAAAAAATAAAGAAGAAGAGATGGTGGAAGGGAAAAGAAGAAAAGAAGGTAGAACAGAAGAAGGGAAAACTCTATAGAAATCGCCGTAAACCAACATTGGAATGGTACAAATTGAATTCTATCAAATAATAATAATAATGATAAAAAAAAAAAACACGAAAGACCGACTTGGAAATTATTCATATTGATTTATCAATCGAGAATTTTGATCGATTGTTGCTTCTAGATAAAAGTCATTTTTTTTAATATATAAAATTCCCAACGGCCTCGGCCAAGCCGAGATTATCGATCATAGCCAAAATATGCATTATTTATTTTTGAGAGAGGCGCACATCACCAAGTGACGGGGCTACTCCTAAAGACCAATACACAGTTAAAAACTCCCCGACGTCTTTCTCCCCTTTGCTTGACTCTCTTTCCAGTTCTCTCTAACTTATTTTACAACTTGTCCCCTCTCTTCTATTTTCTATTTCTTTTATAGCCTCTTCATTCAACTCTTCGTCTATGCCTTCCCGTCTCTTTCTTCATCTAGTCTCTATCACTTTCTTCACCTCCTTTTCTCGGTATCATTCGCTCCCCCTCTAAACTTTTGTTCGTCTTTCTCACCAATCTTATTGTTCTTTATTTCGTTTCACTCCTCTCTCTCACCAATCCTATCTATTCCTTTCTCTATCCTTTCCTGCATGTCTTTTACTCTCTATCTGTCCCTTTGCTATTTGCCGTCTACCTTTCCAACATTCTCTTAGTTCATTTCTCTTTTCATTAGTCTATGTCTCTATGTTTGTTTTTTCTTTCCATCCATTTCTCTGGAATATTTTAGTTATGTCTCTCTGAAATGTTCTATCTACCTCTCTCTATTAATACTTGAAAAACTAATTCGTGATTTCAAATTTATAATGGGATGGAAGTATTAAAAAACTAGCAAATATTTACCATATATACTCGCGTATAGTGCGTGTTTTTATGATCAGGTTTTTTTACGCAAAAATATGTGTTGCACTATACACAGGCATTTTTTGAATAGTTTAAACATAATGCATTTTCGGTGAGCGGTTGCACTATACAAAAGTAATTTTGTCCTGATGGAACAAGACTTCTTTCCTCAGCTTTCGTGGGCGTTTGGTTTTGATAGACTTTCACAACTGTCTCAGGAATTTTTAGTTGCAGTTGTTAGAATTACTTGTGTTACAATTTGGGCTTAAACTTAGACCCATCGGCGCTGTGTAATGGTTAGCCAGTTCATCTCGGGAGATCATTTACAACTGAGTAGTCAATTAAACCCTTACTAAGTGATCCAAACGTACGCCTTCAATATCCTATCTAAATTTCGATATATGATACAAGATTTGGAAATTGAAGAAGGCTGGAAGCACCATAAGGTATCTGATCTGGCGCTTCTAGAAAAATCTCAGGAGATGCGAAACGACCGTCAAGAGGATTTAAAGCAGCTGGAGCCTCAGTTACTAAAATATTTATTAGTAAGGACTTCCACAGGAAGGTTTAAAGATTTTGCGACGAATTTCATTTTTGAAGTTTTCCTTTGCTAACTGCTGTATCCCTTCAGGTTTTGTACAATCCCGAATCTCCACAACGCCCCCTAGCCCTTAGCAAAGTCTGTATTTTCTACCCTTCCTAATCGCTGTTACGCAACTACTGTAATCACCATGCATAATACGCATTTCTTTCTAAAAATAATAAGCAAAATCAGGTGTGCATATTATGCAAAAGTACGAAAAGTCGTTAAAAATTGCCGTAAACTAATATAAGAATTATCATAAAACTAGATTAGAATAATATTATTCTATATTTAAAACCTCGTTTTAAATAAGGGTAGGGAACGCTGGCCGTAATGAAATTAGAGAGGTACAATTTATAGGGTTTGATTACCAAATAAGGTTGCGTATTGTGCGTGAGTAGAAGCATTTTCCAACACTTTCAATACAATTTTACTTGTGAGTATTATGGATGAAGGCGTATTATACATGGGGAATTACGGTAAATACTCAAACAGAAATTAGTGTCTTGGATTCAAAAGCCATTGTATTTACTATCTTCAAAATAGATGGACTATTAATGGAAAGTACTATGCCAAATTACGAAGACAGTAAAAAAAAAAATTAGCGATTCAGTGTTTTCCTGTCATCAGATTAAAGTGAATGATGATAACTTTCATTTGCCTCAAGCATGGCGATATTTCTGGCAGCTTCATATACAATTAAAAATGGTTGAAGTAAACTAAACTAAAATGAAGATACATGCAAAGGCTGTATAGAAATATATATTTAGAATTTTTTTTTTTTCTGTAACTATTTAAATTTGGACTCAAATATCCAAATAAGAACCTGCAAAGTTCTGTTGACGAAGATGTTACCAAAACGAGAGAACGATATAGAATATAGTTGAGGCAATAACATTTGATAGATGCAAAGCGACTAATTCATTAAGAGGAAATGACAGTAAATAAACAGTAAAAATAATTTACGTTTATAAGATCGGAAATCGATAGTTATCATTTTTTCCTATATTGTTTATCTTACGTGTTTCATCGATTTATAGGTAGGTTCACACTGTCAGTGAATTTTAACGAAGCCAATGCGGAATCTGATTAGTAATGTCCAACTCAACGGCTCCGAGACGAACCCAAATTAGGACAACTTTTAACAAGATTTATCATCAGGATAATCTTGACAAACACGAGAAAAATATATCTAGTATAGAATATACAGGGAAAAAATTTTTACAGACATGTAATTAAAGACTCGCCTCAGAATGGTAACAGAATAAACTTTGCACTGAATATCACCAGACACAAAAATAAGTAGATGCATCAGTGAGTTGACTTAAATGATTATCACCTAGGCACCAGATGCTGGTCCATGTCTCACAGGATGTGAGTGGCTACTCGCAACATGAAAACACAGCTGTAATCATGATGAGTGTAAGTGAAAAAAAACTGGATAACAGGTAAATATAAGGTTCCACCCGAAAGAAAGAAGAGTCTTACATAGTACGTGTTGAAGTAAGAAAGAAGAAAACACCTAAGCCACAAACCACAGGCGGATATTAAATGACGATGTCCAAAGAGACATTTGGTATTCATTGACCGTTTAGTCAGTACTACTGTTAACTGAAATTTCTAAAAGCTTTCTCTTAAAACATTTTTTCAGGAATATTCTTGCTCAAATCCAGTATCTGTTATTGTTACCAGTATTGATGCGGGTTTATTTGTGACCTCTTATTTTATATAAGGTCAATCTTGATTAGGTCACTGTCTTCTCTTCCGGTTACATATGATAACTATATTAAGTGTTGCGCCTATTGAAAGTCCACACATAATATGGTTTATGTTATTAGGTATAGTTCTTTGTTTGTTATTATGTTGAGTCCGTCCACAATGTTCCAAGAAGGATAGTGTTAAATACCATACCTATGAACACTAATGTGTATGTCCCAATTCTCATAAATACGCTGGACACTAGTGTAAGTGTTGGGGCGCACCCACCTTCTGACTGATAATGGACTTATCCCTCTACGATATAAGTCAGTGCTAGAGAGAGTAGTTGTGTTGTGTGAAGGGTCAGGTTCAGTGACAGCAGTCGAGATCAGGTTACCATTACATACCGTTGGACTGTAGACTTTTGCTATTGTTACTTACTAACCGGCGTTCCTTATTACTAATCACTCTATTGTTAATTACCTCTTACAAATATACCAGTATTTATCCCTACAACTGTGTTTGTCTTTATTCAAATACACACAGGCGGGAACACTCCCAACAACTCAACAGTAAGTGGGGGTAATATGTTGTTTATTTAGTTTACCACTAGCAGTGGTTTACCGACTTCACACCGATGGCGAGTATTGTATTTTGTTGATGTTATAAAGATTACCATTTCATTTCAAACCTCCATTTTGTTTATTCCTCATTCAGTAAAACTATTTAGGTTCCAACAGTTAGTCTTCGTCATTTTAACCATCCATCTTAAAAAGCGGTTGTATACATCTGACAGTTTAGATATTTCTGCACGAATTTGACACCATGCATTATTTCAATATCAAAGTCTTTATCTGATGTGGGTCTTTGAGAACATAAAATTTTTCAGGTTAAATTTTTGGTTTGGTAGCAATTTGTGGTGTTATCTCCTGTACTAAATTATTATAAATGATCCAGACACCGAGATATTTGATGTGTTTAGTATTTAGTAATTTCACTTGAGCACACAAAAGGCACTATGATACAGGCACTCAGACATAAATATGTCGATATGCGAACATAAATAACATTCATAATTCCAAATTATGGTTTTCAAAATAGAAAAGAAAACTCCAGCTGGAAGATTAGCGTCACACTCTTTCTAAATCGACTTACCCTTTACATTATCACATTATATATATATATATAAGGATTTTTTTAAATATATTCTACACGAGTAAAAATATACAGTAGAAAGTAGTCAACAATTTTTTGCGCAAAAATTACTATGACAACAATATCTTATGATCATCAGTTTTTGGCGCAAAATAACTATGTCTGATCATGCGATCATAATCAGCCAATCAGATAGCAATCTGAGCCACCTTTTTTTTTCATAAAAACGGAAATATTTCTCATACTCCATTCGGATGCGAAACATATCATTTTGAAAATCATACAACTGTGAAACCGGTTAAGTTATTCTAAATACATATTCTTAAAAGGCTCCAGTTATATTTTCAACTATATATATATATATATATATATATATATATATGATTGTGTGTGTGTGTGTGTGTGTGTGTGTGCTCACTGAAATTTTGTTTTTAGATCCGTAGTTGTGTTTTCTGTTTCAATTTGAATTTGTAGGTCTGATGAATTGGATCGTGATTACGATTCTAATGTAATAAATTATAACCATGGAATATTAGTGTTTGAGCCATATATATATATATATATATATATATATATGTCTGTGTGTGTGTGTGTGTAAAAAAACTAATATGTGAATAGGTTAATGGTTGTCAGCATAGAAAATGAATGAAGCGAGCCGAGTTCAAATGACAGCTTAAGTAGCGATTACTTTGGCAGTAATATTTTTAGCAAAGGCATAGATATGTCAGTTCTCACATCCAGCTATGGATTAAATATGAAGAAAATCTGGAATCTCCCGCCTTGGATGGCAGCTTGTTTAGGAGAAAGAAAACTATGAATTCGAAACCTTGAAAAAGAAAAAAAAAAACATCACCACATTATCTTTCTCAAGAAGTCATGGACAATCACAGTTAATCTGAGATTAATATGAACTGAGGATGTGGAAATGACGACGTTTTAAGGAAAATTGAAACAAAAAGTCCAGAATCAGAAGGACATAACTGAAATTTATATGGCATGTAATGAGAAAAGAAGGCTTGGAGAATTTGGCACTTACATGAAAGCTTCAGAAATAGAGTACAGCAGCAGTAACATGCCTGCGTGCGTAAATCTTTGGCACAATAGGAATTATAACGAAGGGCAGAAGGACAAAAAATACTCCGAGCTACAAAAGAAACGCAATCGTATAGGTATGATCTCCCACATCCTGAAATAACACGACACAGAGAAGAAGATAAAAAGAAGATGCGGAGAACCATGATCGCTTATAACCTGAATGGATATGTCATGCTTAAAACGTGTGGATATCTATTGAGTAAGAATGTAACATCTCTGTCTGTATTCAAATATAATACAAAAATAATACAATAAATAAAGTATTTGTTTCACGCAATCATTGGTTCAAATATCGGCTTGATTCTAATTCCAATTTCCCGTGAAACAGAGGGAAGAAATTTCACCGTCTTTTCTATCTGCCAATATTTACAACAATTACAAGCGCTATGTTGTACGGAAAAATGCTTCAATCAGTGCAGAATTTTAAAAAAAAAAATAGATGAAGCAAATATATTCTTGCCTCTGGTCTTTAATTTCCAATAGGATATTAACCAGGCTTCCACCATTAAAGTACATATTGCAATCTATCTCATGCCAAGTGTTTTCTGTTTTAAATGTGACTCATAAACTAGTCAACGAAATGATTGAATAAATGGGGAGGGAATGAAGCAAACATTATTTATTTCGTTTTGCTAGCCCAAAGGAAAAAATAAAAGAAGTTTTTTTTTCTTTTATTTTTTTTTTTACTTCCTTTCGCAAAAAAAGTTAATTAGTGTTTACGAATATGTAAATTTTGGAATTTAAATAATAGTTTTTTTGAAAATCATATTATTATAAAGGTTTATTTAGTGGGTAAGCGTGTTTAAGTACATATCTTTTTTAAACAGTGTAATTAACATATGTCGGACTCTAGATGGAAAATCTTATTAAAGCCACTTTGTCCAGATAAAATGGCTTGATTCTTGGCGGGAAGCACATTTTCTTTTATAAAAATGTGAGTCTCTATAAGTGTAGATCATAATTTCGGTTTCTATCAATCTCTTAAGAATGATCACTAAAAACATTCCATCCCATAATTTATAGGCAAATCATACAGATGTATGCTTGTATTATCAACTAAAATTGACCACTTCTGTCTCATCCGACATATTGATATTCTTTCTGGTCTTAAAGTCAGTTGACTGTATCAATGTTTTGTGTTAACATCATTTTTGATTTGTGAACTTTTCATCTGATTGCTATTGCTTTGAATAATATATATATAATTTTATCATATAGACAAAAAAAGTTTACTCACTACAAAGATGCAACTTCGTTTCCGTGCATTTTAATTGCACCTCGACTGGTGAGAATAAAAATGGTCATGAAAAATTCGTTTGTGGAACGTCACTTCCTTTTTTCCATTTGTTTGAGAAAACATACATAAAGCAAAAATCTGAAGGATATATATATATATATATATGAGAGAGAGAATATATCAGAAAACCTAATGATTGGATTTAGCATGAAACAGTCTATCGCATCCGAGTGCTGACTTCAATGTTTACTTTTATATTTACATAAGCTCTATCTCTGATATTGAGCATTTTATCCCATATTATAGCATACCTTTAAACTATATTTCTTTACACAAACACACACACATATATATATATATATATATATATATATATATATATATAGTTGTATATTTAGGCAGCAATCCTTCCTTTATGCATGTTTCATTAAAAACGACAGACAAGGTACTACGGTTGAGCTTTTTATTTAATTTTTCGTGTGTTCTGACAAGAGATTTTTTTTCTGGACAAAGGGTGTGTAAGAACTGTCCGAATGTTTTATATTTCCGAGCGCTTTCGGCTGTACATTTAGCCATTATCAAGGATGATTCGATTATCAGCTTAGTAGAGTGTGTGCGTTCTGTGTATGTTCCGTGTGTGGTAGTGATGTTTTTAATTTCCGAATACGGTTAGCACATTGTGGCTTTGTTCATAGTTAATATTGTTAACAATTGGCTTTTTTCTTTTTAGAGCTTCCATTATTTTTAGTCTTTTTTTGCAAGTGGATGCAGTTAATATAAATAATATTAAATAAAAAGCTCAACCGTAGTACCTTGTCTGTCGTTTTTAATGAAACATGCATATTTATATATATATATATATATTTATATATATAAGAGAGAGAGAGACAAATACAGTGATGGATAAATTATCGTCATTTTACATTATTTCGTGCATGCAGGTAGTTTGATTTTTAATTTTGTCGACTGCACATTATGGTAGGGTCGGTTGGGCACATGCGTGATTTAAGATTACGCTGCACACTACTTTGAACCGGCTATGTCGAGGTATACGAAACACGCAACGCAGTTTCTGTCGCCTTACAGACAGATAAGAAAAACAAGAAAGAATATTCTGCTTGTTAACAGTTCTTTTTATCAGACAATTTACTAACCTAGAGTCTAGAATAAGGCCACAAATGACAAAGATCAATTGTTGCATCCAGTACAATAGTAATATTTTTTTAGTCTAATTGTTTAAACACAAACTAATAAAAGGCATTCTATGTTTGTGTCCGTGCGAGATTGTGTGGGTAATATACATATGATAGCATTCATCAAAATTTCATCCCTAGCTATACACACACATAAAAATGTGTGTCTGTGTGAATGAATACCCTATAGGATAACAATGAAATTTTGATGTGATATATAAAGATCTATGTGTTCACTGGAGAAATGTTAGACTAACCGCATTGACAAAAGGATATATATATATATATATATATTATATATAGATAGATAGATAGATAGATAGATAGATAGATAGATAGGTAGGTATATGTGTGTGTGTCTGTGTTTTGTCGAAAAGAATTGGTCTTTTCATCATTTACCTGCATAAATATTGCTTTGTCTACATTTCTCTCTCTCTCTCTCTCATATATATATATATATATGATAGGAGTGTTAGTAAAAATATATTAGTAAGAAAAACGAAGTAGGTATAAAGAAAAAATATACCGTCTTTGAAATAACCGATAAATAACTAAATAAATGATAGATTTTAAAAAAATATAAAATGGGCGAAAAACAAACACCTAACTTCCAGGAATTAAATCAAACACAAGAAAAAAAACAGAACCAAATAAGTAAATAGAGTGCTTTTATTCAGTAAAAATAAACGTGGTTTTAGAAAAATGTTTGCGTTGAAATCTACAAAATTAAATAATTTCTCCTTTTCGAAAGAAAAAAAATATCGTTGGTTGATTTTTTTTTTTTTTTTTAAGTTTCCCAAGTTTCCTTTTTGTTTAAACATCTTTAGTAAAGAAATGGCATGTAGTATATTTCTAAGACATCCCCAAGTTTATTTATAATGTTTATTTCAAACGATTATTTTTTTTGCATTGGAATTAGAAAATTCATTGTTTTAATAACAGCAATGAATAAAAGAAATATTTCCTTACAGAAATAACAATTTTTTAATTATATGAAAGAAGTAGAAATTTGTTTGAAATCCAGAAAAATTAAGCGAAGTATCTAAAATTTATGTAAGTGATATACAATAATGCCAGAAAATAGAAATACAAATCGAAAAGTGTTAAAAATCTCATGATGAGAATTAACCTTTTTTCATATTTTCTAATAAATCGGTCTATATCGATTAGTTGAAGACATGATGATCAGATTTAATATCTAAATTGTTTGTTCATTTAAATACTGCATTATTAGCAAATCTATTCTGTTTAAATACAGAAGGAATCATAAAAATGACTAAAGGGTTGAATATTTCAGCTTATAATCTTTTACTGTTAAACAGAGATTGTTACGAAAGCGAAAGAAATGAAATCCCTCGGAACAGTCATGTCAGTTTCATTCAAATTGTACATGGATATACATTTACGTGCGAGCGTGCATACTTTAATTGAATGGCACACTAAAAATATTTTTGCGTTGTAGACTGCTTGATACAAACAGTGTAACCAAACTCAAAATTCCACACACTGTTTCTTTTGTTTTGTGTCGGCGCTGGACACTTAGTAATTGCATAACACAAGCATCTATCCAGATTAAATTCTAACTATCGCCCTATTTGTCTGCTATAGCTTTTCGGCAAAGTATTCGAGGACTTAATCAATGCTGAAGTGGTTAAGCATCTTACATTGCACGACCTACTCTCTAACGAATAATATGGATTCCGTTTGCCAGGTCTACCGCTGACGTGTTTACGACCATCAGTGAATATGTATATCAAGTTCTTGATAATAACGGCGAACCTCGAACTGTGGCTCGAGATATCTCAAAGGCGTTGACAGAGTTTGGCATGTTAGTCTTCTAAGTAAGCTTCAGAGCTACGGTATTGCAAGATGATTATTTGATTTAATCCAATCATTCCTATCAAATCGTGAAATGAAGGCCGTTCTGAACGGTTTCGCTGCCTAATCCTTTCACACAAACGCCGGTGGCCCCCGTTGCTCTATTCTGGGTCCTATGTTGTTTCTTACCTTCTTCAATGATCTTCCTTTCGTCACCACTTCACAAGTAGGCATTTATGCAGATGACACAACTATTTACTCCTGTCTTAATAGCAAATCCATCAAAGATAACAAAGTTGCCTAGTTTCTGCTCTCGAAAAATATCACATTCTGCTATGTCTTTCACAGATTATGAGAAAGTATCGCTTGATACTTAATTTTCGTGGACCTGTGACAACTAACTAGAGAAAGAAGTTTAATTTTATTGGTAACTTCATTTTTATAGGCCTGTGGGAATTACGGTATGGACGGTAAATATCAATTTAGAAGTTTGTCCTGATTTTGTTTTGATTCAGATTCTCCTTACATCCCCAGCATTATGGCTTGCTGATGGACTAAGCTGAGTAATTATTTATATTAAAATAATATATTTTAAGCAGTATATGCAAATATCTTCAACTATTTCCGTTTCGCAAGCTATTGCTTCCGTTGTATTTTCTCTCCTCCGTTATAGAATATATATTCCTATAAAAATAAACAGATTTAATTAACGGCATTAAAAACTACTTCGTGGCTGAAAGAGTTTGGCATTTCTTACCGGTGAAATTGATAAAATGTTTTAGACAGCTTTCTGAATTCTGGAGGTAGTTTCTTCTAAAATGAAAAACGGGCACAACGCAAACTTTTTCGTTTTTAATCATTTCATCCCAAGTAAGGCGATAACGTCACTAAGGCGTAATGGTCTGGGGTAAGTGAATGAGAATGAGAAGACTTTAGAAGGAACAGAAAACCCATTCATAAACAGGAAACTAGAGATAAACCTGTATTTATGTTCAAAAGACAAAGAAAGAGTGTGAGCCGATAGAAAGGTGAACCAACCTACTCTTGTTAACATCTAATTGAACTTACTCAAATGGCACAAATGCCAAGAAATTATTTGAAGTTATGAAGTGACAACTAAAAACCTAATCGTATTCAGCTGTTATTTCATTTGTCGTAGTAATTAAAGATTAGTAAATATTTTTAACGGGCAAGTACGGGCCATAAAAAATGACGGCAATTTTTGAAAGATTTAATAGTGAGATGAGATAAAACAAAAGTCTTGAAATAATTAACTGGAATTCAATAAAACGGATATGAAGAATTCAAAACTAAAATGGAGGCAATGAAGTGTTTATTTATCTATATCTCTGGGATGAGGTATTATGATTACTTGCATTATTTACATTACTCGGACTGTTATCTTCATCCGCGTTGTCATATTCACGACGTTTCGGTCGTTGTACGCTCCAGCCCTTTTCAGATAATTGGAATTTCGAACCAAACCCATTATTTCGTTCACCGGTGTATATTGTTCTAGTTCCACGTGTCATGCCTCTACTGGATGTCTCAATTATTTCCCTTTAAATCAACTCTCCAAGTTTTGTGATTCGCCAAAGCTATAGCCTGATATTGAACCCAGAACACTTTGGGTCTAGTCACTGGATCTAACCAAGATTTTACTGTTCTTTTTGGTTTCTAGAGGAGAAATAGCCCAGTGGATAAAGTCGTTGGTTAGATCCAGGGATTAGACACAAAGAGTTCGGAGTTCAATACCAGGCTACAGTAGTGGTGAACAAAAATTTGGAGTGTTGAGTTAAAGGGAAATAAGTCATAGATCCGAAAGAGTCATGGCACGTGGACAAAATATCGGTTTCGCTTCGAAAATACAATCACCTGAAAAAGGCCGGTGCGTACAACGGCCAAGACATTGTGAATATGCCAATGAAGATGAGGAAAACAGTCCGGGTAATGTAAATAATACAAGTAAGTGTTTAGTTAATTTGGCCACTCGATATTTGTTCAGTGTTATTTATGATTCATTGATTACTCCTGGTATTATATAAATTGGTTTTCGCTTAATATCCTTTTATGTTAAAAATGTTATGTGCTAAATAGGACAATGAAATAGAAATATCCTTTGAAATAAAAAGATTAGCAACGGAACAAAAAATATGACGATGAAATATCGTATTTCAGTTTGAAGATGATCATTTAATATATAAACGTACCTAACATGACAGGCTTGAACAAATAAGACTGCAATCTAAAAAACGTAGGATTAAATGCACTGATTAATTAAACGAGTCATTTCGTACATGAAATAATTTCGTCTTAATGCAGATAAATATTTTATTTGTATAGATGATTAAAACAAAAAAGGGAAGTAACCACTCATAAATTTACTAACCTAAGTGGATTTATCCTCTTATACACTGCAGATGGGGTAGAAAATATATAAATAAAACCCATTGAGAATTATTAAAATGTTTGATAGTAAATGTGGCTAAGGTGATTTTCTACTTATTAATGCCGAACAAATGCTAGTGAGAAAAATTTAAACATAACACGTCGGTTAGTACCAAAACAAACTGTTATCAACTAAACCATGACTGATCACTTGAAATAATTCATATAGTACGCACGTCGCTTTATAATGCTAAACATATGAGTAAGTATTTGTAGCTTTTTTTTTTCTGTGTAAATTTTGCAGCATGGACATTCACAGAATGGACAGTAAAAATACTGACCAGACCAAAACAAAATTTGGCATAAATACGATGCGTAATTACATAATTTCAATGGACATAATGGGAGTGTGCTGGATTATTTGTTAAAAGAAAAAAAAAAGAGAGAGGGAACTATGCTAAACCGGATATGAGTAAGAGTAAAAAAATCAGATTTAAGCATCCTTTCCTGAATTGCAAATATCATTGTTGGTTGCATTCTTTAATATAGGACGAACAGTAAGGTACACAAATTTGGCTTAAACTGATTTATTTAAATTCAGTCTGCTATGCACACACATATATATATATATATATATATATATATATATATATATAACGTCATCCACAGACAGACTGTTTCGCAGCTCATCAGTGTGGCTAGACATCCGGTTGCCTCTAGCTAGGATCGAAACCCGACTGAATTGGTGTCAATTGGAGATTTTAACCATTAAGACGTCGGCGCACGGTAGGGATGAAAGTGGATTTTTAGCATATTTATTTTTAGAAACACGCCCAGTGACCGACAGTGAGTCAATTCGCATCTGCGAAGAGTCTCGCTATATAGCTATAATAGTCACTGTTTACCAACCCACACCTCCTCCCCAGAGAGCTCAACTGAAATTGATATTTCAGGAGCCAATAATGAAAACGATGCACAAAGACATACATATTCTATATATCACAGATACACATCCACAAGTGTGTGTGTATGTGTATATATATATATATATATATATTACATGTAGTTAAAATTCAATACTCCATATGATCTATGGCCATTTCGCTCGAAAGGGATTTTCAACACCAAGGAGTTGGTTGATGTTCAAAATCCCGTTCGGGGCGAAATAACCATGTATCATATGGGGTAATGAATTTTATCTAAAGGTAATTCATATATGCTCTATAATAAATATATTGAGATCTCTTCTGTCAATCAGTTTTAATATATTATATTACCAGGATTCACTTCTATTACTTAGCTCAGAATTTTACTTTATATATATATATATATATATATATATATATATATAGATAGATAGATAGATAGATAGATAGATAGTTATGCCCCCTCTCAAACACAGACATTGATATTGTATTTAACTTCTTGAAGATCGCAGTTAACAGCAAAGCAGGAAGCTGAAAGATTCCCACACGGGAGAAGAAGAAAATGTCAGCAAAGAACTACGGATACAAATAATTATTTCAACAGTGAAATTATGAGACCTAGCTGCCAATCTAACAATGCACTTCAATTCATAAAGTCAAGATACTAAAGAAATATCATCAGAAACATTACCCTGAAAATAATTCTACAAAGGGCACAAGTTAGCTACGTAATGAAGGTAGGACAATAAATGAAACCAACACATTTAGGCGCCTTTCCAAGCAGTAGAGTCAGCAACTGATTCAATATAATCTTTCCATTTCATGCCCGTGGAAAACCTGAGACCAAGAAGGCGTAGTGAGTTTATCTCGAGGAGGTTATTATTAACCATGCTGATAGATGACAAAAGAAAGGGTCCTTTAGGATTATTAATAGAGAGACGTTTCATTTTGAGTGAGTTAAAACTAACAATCTGTTTAACACCCAAGTTAACAGCTGATTGAATGTCATTTTCAAGAGCAGAAATTTAATTTTATCTGACCTATCAGATTTACTATTAAAACAGGAAAGAATAGTCATACCATCGCCATCAGCCTAGATACTAAGTCAGAAATTGATACCATTTGGAAGGTCGCTGATGAAAAAATAGGGACATGGATCATACCCGCAAAGCTTCTTTTCATTAATAGCTTATTTAATAGCATATTTTCATGATGTTCCCGCATTGTTCATGATGGAGAAACAATGTAATTGACAGAATGGACACACCATAATAAGTGGATGCTGAAGTAGCATTTTGGATTGCTAAAAGGGAGCCATATGTGAATAAACGAGTTTAGAGAGAAAGAAATCCAATAATTATTCAGCTCTTTAATATTTACAAAAAAAGTATACCTACCTCGAGCAGTGTAACACCAGTCCCTTTCAAAGTACTCTCCTTAGAATCTTGTAGACTTATTCCACTGTGACTTCCAATTTAAAAAAAAAAATTATTCAAAAACTAATCCTCATGTATCGCCACCATCTGTTACATCTCCATCTCCTTAATCTCATCCCCGGGCTGAACTTTCTTTCCAACGACGATTGTTTACTTTGGGAAAAGAGAAATATCACTAGGTTTCAAAGCCGAGCTTGAGGAGCCGAAATGACACACCCGGATGTTGTATAAGATGTTGAGAGCAGAAAACGTACTATTTAAATTGGCTGCATATTTTACAGGCAGCCTGGGGGTGGTGAGTGCCCGCATCTAATGCCCACACTCTCAATCAACGGATTCCTTTCATTTTAGTCGCTTGCGTACAACATTATCACCCTTTGAATCTTGCCAGGAATGCGAATCGCTTTCAATGGATTACCGGCCAAGTTTGAAGCATCGATATCAATTTGTTATTTGGGCTCCAATTATTGAATCACCCTCGAATGCCTTCATAGCCATTCGAGTAATTTCCTCGAACAAAACTTGCTGTCTATTTATTGTGAATGCGACAGTCACACAATGCACATGGCGTCTTGAGAAATACTATGAAAGAGCCTCTGTTCATGAATGCATAGTAATGTCCTCTTGGATTAGTTGCTAAGTAACATCAAACCTACGCAACCAGTATGAGAGATGTTCAGACTAACTAAATAATTTCCGAACATCTCATTATTAATTTCATTAATTTATTTCGAATTACATAAGAGTTATCACATTACATATATTTTAATTATTAATAAAATTGCAAATACAAAGGACCCAATTTCGCCCATATTTTAATACGTATTTTCCAATAATATTTCATATACGTTTATATTAGTTTTCGCTTATTTTTTTAATCGTTTCACCCATAGCGATGGGGGAATGACACTATTATACAGGGGGTTACTGGGAGTGTAAGTGAAAGAGAAGACTGAAATGTCAATCGACGTCTCCAGTTGCCTTGATCTATCCGCCATCCTTCTCCTCAACCTTTCCTCTACCACTCCTATCTGATCTTGCTCCAAATCTTCTGTAACCCCTTGCGTCCTAGTGGCTTCCCGCCTTGAAACACTTAAAAAAAAAAATAAAAAAAGGGAGGATTGACGAAATGACAAAAGATGAAGGTGATTCGAGATGACAGAAGATGACGATGGACGTTTTATTAACATTTTTAAAGATTGTATTTACCAGGGAAGTAATTAAACGGATGAGTGTGTCACTGGTGGGAAGTGCGAGGAAAGAAACTGATGGAGTTCAAGTTGCTATTGCATTCAACAGTAAAAGGACGGGACTTTGATACCAATCTTGTAGCATGCTTAAATTCATGTAGTCGTGACACCAGGGAAAAAAGCCTCTCAGAACAGTTGCCATGGAAATATTTGTAGAAAAGACAGAGGAATGTCACGTCACGTCGGTGAGAAAATGACTGAAGTCAAGATGACTGGTCAAGATCGATTATATTACAGATGCTTCTCTGAATTTCATCAAGTATTCAATGGTAGATTTGTAAATATGCAAAATGGATTCTGATGAGCAAATTAGGGAAAGTTCATATGTCCCTTTTTAGGATTGTATTAAAATATTCAAAATATCGAACATAATAAGATTATATTCTTTAGTATTTATATTCTTACTAATACCAACATAGTTTCTGTTACTATCACAAGATTCCGGCCGATGTGACCTCCGGTCTTCTACAACCGTTTGAATACCCTGGCAAACAGCAGTGGTAGAGAAAAATTACTTACTGCCCGACCACCGGTTGAATAGTTGTAGAGAAAAATGACAATGTCCAGCTACCGGTTGAACGGTGGGTAAACACTTGTAAGTATTTTTATATCTATTGTGAAACATTACATCCCAATTATTGGCGAATTTAGATTCAGGAGCACGCGTAGAAGTGTTGAGATTGTTCAGGAATACAGGGCTGAAAGGGTTAATAATTGAACAATGAGGGTTAAAGCATTGATTATTGAATTTATTGCAAAGTGTGAATTTAATTCCTTAGCAGTGTCATGGGTGTATGTTTTAGTAATGCTTAACCTATACGAGACACAAGAGCTATTAACGTTAGAGGATCACAAAGGAAGGTAGTCATATGAGCGATAAGATTCACTGTTTATGAGAATATATGGGAAAAATAACTGTTAACAATAGACTTGAAGAGATTAAGGCTATAATGGTCGTGTAATGTAGCGGTTCCTGAGAAGAAGCATTTCCTATGAAAGTTCCTTCTTAAATCTGATACCAAAGAAATGAAGATGGTTCGCTTCAGAGTATATGATAAGTCTTAGATTTGATGATTAGAGTTTGTGGAACTACCTAATGTAGCTCGTCAGAACATTTTCTACGAGAATAGCGAGAGAGTAGTGGCAAGCTTGCAACGTCTCGTCTGTTAGAAATAAGTTGTAGGGCGTGATAATAATTCGTCAGTCAGAAAGCCTTTTAGACGCTTTTTCAATACGAAAGTGACGACTGGAGATATCCGGCCTAGATATGACAATAGTACTCGATTTACAGTCCGATTTGGCACTTACAAAGATAAAAACATAGCACAAAGGTCAGGTACTTAGCAGAGCAGTATAGGGAACAGACCATTTTTCCCAGCATCTTCAGCGATGGATTCTATATATGAGTTCCAGTCTGCAGTGAGTACCAATATATATTCAAGGCAT
The DNA here is from genome assembly GCA_903632075.3 of Acanthosepion pharaonis. Taxonomy (NCBI): domain Eukaryota; kingdom Metazoa; phylum Mollusca; class Cephalopoda; order Sepiida; family Sepiidae; genus Acanthosepion; species Acanthosepion pharaonis. Next base: position 2,270,967 of record CAHIKZ030005574.1, on the reverse strand, counting down.
GGGGTATCTTCTGAAAGAGCACACGTTTAACGCGACAGTCGTTGATACGGGGTCTGCTCGGTGATGATAGAACGTTACTAGTTTGGTTTTCGAGGCATTAAATGTGACCAGCGGGAACCGCTACCCACCTAACTGTAAGCTATTAGAGCTTGGTCAGAGAAGAAACCAGATGACAGGCACTAGTCATTTTGAACTTTGGAGGTGCACCTATATACCGTTGTACCATCTGCATAGATACTCCATAACGATCGGTGTATGCTCTTGTGCATATCATTAATATAAAACAGAAAGACTGCAGCGAATAAGAAACGAAGCCTGCATAGATCTCCTGAGCCTAAGGGGACTAGCTATTAACAGAGATTTTCATGAGGTTACCTGTTAGGAATGACTTGATAACTGATAAAATCCTTCCAGTGATTCCATACCTGGAGGTCTTGTGTAATGACTCCCTATACTACACTTTTTCAAAGGCCTTCGACATATCTAAGGCGATCGTTTTCGTGATGTATATATTGTCTAATGCCTAATTAATTTTAGGAGCAGTGGCACAATTAGGATATCAGCAGTTGACCGAGCAAGTCGAAATCCGTATTATATATATATATATATATATATATATATATATATATAATATTAGTGGTAAATATACACGTACATATGCAAAATATATAAATATATATACATACATGCATGCATGCATACACATACATATATATTTTGTATAAAAAAATTCCAAGAGGATAGAATCCAGGTAAACTCAATGTCCAGGACAGAGTAAAGATATAAGATATAAGGATATAATTAGTGTTTAAGCCTTTTTTTTATTATATATATATATATATATATATAAGTGAACATTGAATAACATAGAGGCGACAGTCTGTTTCACGCTAGACGCAATCGTCAGGCAACGAGACTCGTGGCCTAACGACTGCGTCTAGCATGAAACAGACTGTCGCCTCTCAGTGTGACTTCAATGTTCACTTTTACATACGCTCTATCTCTGATATTTAGCAATTTATCCCATAAATATAGCACACCTTAAGACTATATTTCTTCATATATATATATATAATATGCTCAGGAAGTTGTCCTTGTTGAGCTGATAAGCAACCTTGTTTTTGATGATAGCTTTTATAAAGAATTTAGTCAGAGATCTTACAGAAGACACGAAGTCCAAGTAGTTTGGACCGCTTGTGCATAACTGCACTTTGCGTTTTCTAGGACCTCCTTAAAATGATATTCCATCTCAGTGCAAACAAGACGAGATGAAATATTCCTGGATAGGATCAGGTGAACAATCTATCTCTGTAGATGAAATAAAAGACTGAGCATGAAATTCCCTAAAAGCTGCCGGATTGATGAAAACTTGAAGGGCAAAAGGACTGAAAAATTTTGACTGAGGTGGGGAGGGGATTAGTTTTACAATGCCACTAACCACAAAACACACAAAAAAAATCTTATATTAGCCACAAAAGCTCCATACACTCTCGTAGGTTAAAATGTCATTTACGAAAACTTGAAGCACTCCTTGTTCACAGCGATCATCACGTCCAAAGCAAACAAATTAAGTGACAAATACTAGTAAATGAAACCAAAATAATGTACACCTCATATTGTAAAGAAAAACTGAAAATGCATGAATATATTATTATACAAATTAATAAATTCGCATCAATAATAGTAATAGGCATTTTAAAATATGTCTAAAATAATTAAAATTCACATAAAATCATTGTCATACATATCAAATAAACTTGACACAGCCATCAACATGACAATTGGCGAATTAGCTCCCTTGCTTAAAAATAATTAAAATATATACCTTTCTTGCTAATGTACTATCAGGTTAATTCTTCCTAATATGCGAAACCGTTATAAGGGACATTTTCCGGCTCTATAAATACTCTGCGATAATTATTTGCAGACTGTTCTTACTTTTCCGTTTATACGACATGTGAATCTCGAGCGGAATAACGCGTTCTCTTTTGGGAAATGCATGAACAATACATACACACAAACGTACGTACGCACACTCATTTCACATACTTTAAACCAAAAAGTTTCCACATTCATTTGTTACACACATTATTGTCTTCGTCACTTGTAACCCTTTGTTGTTAATATATTATTATTTGTTTGTACGTATGTATCAGTCTACCATGTTGGTTGTAGGCATTTGAGGAGACACGTGTTTATTTCTCAATACCGGCCCGCAACAAACTATTTAAACCTCTATTCCATCTCGGAAGGACTGTTCCGCTTTAATATATTATATTTTACTTCCTGTATTCTTTGTTAGACGAATTAAGACTTTAGTCAGGTCACTACTTCTTGCGGTTTTACTACATAAAATATTTACATTCTCAAATATAGTGTTGCATCAATCTGTGTAACTGTTTTACATATATGACGTCACTAACACGATACACATTTCAATTTGAAATACATATTTGTATGTATATTCATGTATGAATTTCTAATTTTAAACAAATGTCATTATTTTTTTTTCATTCTTTATCGAATATATAAGTTTACAAATGTATTCATTCATGACAAACAAAAAAGAAACACATAAAATGAAATTAATATTTTGTTAAAGAATCCATAGATTTATAAACGGGCCATGAAAAGTTTTAGATTCAATTCTTTTCTCAAAATCTTAAACTTGACATTCAGTACTTGGAAGAATACTGCAACTTTTCAGTAAATATCAACGCAATATGAAATTTCTTTTTCTTTTTCCCCGGCTGTGATATATGGCCAAATATGATCTTGAAATTTCAACCTACTATGTTATATACGGAAACAACAATCCATTTATATCCTATGAAAATGTTAATTAAATCTAAAATTAAAATAAGAATTTCTAACTTTTATATTAGTGGAATTCTTATAAAAATAACTTTAAAATTTATATATTCTTCGGCTACTTTCGAAGTAAAATTCGAAAATAAGCCGTGTCTTTGTGGGCAAATGATCAACTTTGAATTTAATCGAAGCGGAATAATCAAATAATTCATCTATTTGAGGTTTTAATCAAGTTAAAGCTAAATTAAACATTTCCGTTCAAGTCGACTGTCGTCTGAGAAAAAATAAATTAAAATTAAATTAAAAGAATTTATGTTCAGAATTAGTTAATAATCAAGGGATATACAAGATAAACGAGTCCTGACAACGATCTGAATATTTTAATCAAATCATAACTCGAATTAAAAAAATATATATATATTTTCTAATGCCTATTTCAGTTACAAATGGGACAATTTCATGTGGATCACTTGATTCTTCAACTTCCAATATAAATAATCTTCATTCTCTACAAATATTAATAAAAACTGAAAGCTAATCGATCCTTAATTATAGTACATTCAAAATATAATATAATTGTGATTGTCTTGTAATTTTCAATAATTCAGAAATTGAATTGAGCTTTTTCTAATAAAGGTTTATTTATTTAAAAAAAA
>CAHIKZ030005574.1:2205000-2257500 GCA_903632075.3 Acanthosepion pharaonis | reverse complement strand
TGCCTACAATATATCCATTGACGTTAAATTTTCCCAACACGTTCCTCATAAGGTATCAAAGATTTTGCCTTTATCATGCTTGTAACTAGTAGACTCTTTGCTGTTGTATTTCCCTTGAAATGTCCTTGTTTCTCGCGTTGTCGATCAATATTATTCATATATTTTTCAGGAGAACCACATCCTTCTTTCTTCAAATTTCGATTTCGTCTATGAGGATATTGTTTAGAATTCACTGCCAATATAGAATGTTATATACTATACGGCAGTTCAGTGTTCCTTTCACTGTTACTAACAATATTTTCCTATACCTTAAGCCTTTGCTTAGTTTCTGTAAAATGTCTTTCGCTATGCCTATGCGGCTTTCTGTGTCAGAATCTTCGCTTTTCATTACATAAGACGTAGTTAAATTTAAACAACCACTTGACTTGTGAAATTTCTGTATCTCATTGATCTTCGTTTTCTAATACCAAGTATCTGCCATGTAATCAATGTTTTTTTTTAGGAACCTACGTATTCTTCCAGTAATTAGTTATGCCTTCTATTTTTTCTTTTCCCTCCCTACCTTGTCTCAATGATCTTTCAATCTACTTTCCAAGGCCGCATGAACACAGTGGCATCTAGGTATCGTATCTAATACATTATCAAATCTATGTGCTTTTTCTTTCATATTATAGGTGTATCTCTTGATATCGAACACGACTTTTAAAAAGACATTTTCCATTAAAAATGTTATCACCCAGACTTACACCTGTCGACGCTTTGCGGGGAAAAACAAATCTTTGCTGGTATAGATGGGTGTGGGTGTGTTTTGTGAGACTTTGTGAAGTGACATGGCGTTGACTTTTCACCACCTCGACGTATCCTGTTGTTTGTTTTTTCTATACATACATCTGGTAAAGTATAATCTATACATTTGGCACAATAACATATTAACAGCTATAGCTAATATAAAATGAAAGGATTATAACAGGAAATACTAATTAAGAAAATACTAAATTACATAGTAAATCATTATTCCATATATGACTATGGTATATTCCGTGCTAATAGGAATATATACTTGAAAAAAAAAAAAAAAAAAAACGGTGGATAAAATAAGTAAAGGTTTATTGTAAAAAACCAGTACAATAAGAATAAAGGTAACAGTTATGTACAAGGTCGTCGCAAGACAATCTAAGAGTGAATGCTACTATTGGAAGGTCGGCAGTTCTCGCGTAAGTCTAACGTGGGACATCCGACCTCGTAGGCTCAGCCAAAAATTCCCCGTAGAACCCGCATAGACGGGTTCGGGTCTGTCTACCTTCCCGGGCGAAACTCTGCGCTTCGGCACAGCCACGCCCGGTTTCCTCTCTGCCTGAAGGCAAAGAGTTCGACAGCACAGCTGGAACAGAACCCAGCTAGCCTCTGTAGTCCGTTGACTTACAGATACTTATAGGTTATTACTACTTACAATGTAGTCACTCATGGGAGGGGGCGTGACAGGTTATTCCATTACATCAGACTAAAAACATACTAATTAAAATACTAATTACGACAAGAAATACTAATTTCTTCTTGCAATAGTTCTTAGCAACATCAGGACAGGAGTTTGTATTTACTTATTAAAATGTGAATTTAACAACTTTTCACTTAAATGGTTCTCTCTCTCATATATATATATATATATATATATATATATATAACTGAATTAACAGCTTCATAAATTTTGAACCGTTATATGAAGATGTCTGTGAAAATCAAAAACTCGAGTGCAAGATACCGTTGTAAATCCTAACAGCTCAGGTCAGGTTGCCCACACCGGAATCATGTTACAAAAATTTTATTTGCCAGGTCAAAATGCCGACAGCTGCTCTTTCCTGATTAGGGAATAGATTAGAAGACAATACCACCCACAGTCCAACCTCTTGTATCTAATTTCCTGCTTCGCCGTTTTAACTCAATAGCGAATAATTACCTTCACTTTGTAAAACAGGCGGTGGATTTCTGTTTGGCGAGCGATCGAGTTGAGGAACAAAAAAAATCACGTACTGGAAAAGGTGTGTTAGCAAATCAGTAATCAACAAAAGCAGATAAACCCGAGAGGTGTTGTCACCACACCCATCACAGTGGGTCTAGTAATTTAAGGTGACTGAGGACAAAATAAGTATCGTTATTTAACACTGAAACCGTTGAAAATCAAAACAGCTGTACATTGTAATGATGTGTTATAATTAATATTATTAACAAGATCTGTAGCTGACGGTATAATACGGTGAAGTGCATGAAGTGAGAATGATAAATAGCCGAAATATATTTAAAGACTGGTGATTAAGTCCTTCCAAAAGATAAGCAAAAGTATTGAGAAACCGAAAAAAAAACAGTAGAAACAAAGAAAACTCTACTGAACTGAACTGTAATGTAATATCAGTCCTCCTGTATCGCAGTGAATGCTGGATAATCTAATAGATGAAGAAGAGACCAGAATCTATAATAAATATGGTTCTACAGAAGGATGCTGAGAATACAATGGACTGAAAATGTTAGCAACCACGAAGTTTTAGAGAAAATGGAAACAAAATGGACACATATCTAACATCTGGAAGAGACAGATGAAATTTATAGGGCACATATATACAGACAAGAGTTTTTCATCTGACATATAGTCTAGATCTTTAAAATCTTTAAAATATGGTTAACTACAAATAAAATGTATTGTTAGTCATTTTGCAATAAAATGTATTTTATTTTACTATAAATATGTATCGTTGAATTTTTTTAATATAAAAATGTATTGCTGGTATTTTTACTATAAAAATATATATTTTATACTTTCATAATGTTTGGGTGTTCACTATTTGTCTACTAACAGGTGCTACTACCCCAGGTCAGAGTGGACCTGGGACATAGCCTAAAAAGAAAGGTAATTAAGAAAATAGCCGTATCAAGGGGAAATAATGTGCGAGGGTCCAATTTTGCCAATAAGTTTTTTGTCTAATAAACGGTTAAGTTGTATGTAACAGTTTGATATGAAATGAAAGCCATTAATTAAAAACTTGTTATTCTCACTAAGAATTTATAGCAACATTTGTGGCAAAAAAATGAAGTGATGTAATACTCTGTTGCATGTTAGTAAAATACTATTAAGTAATCATGATATGCTGTCCAGCTTGAAACAATGAAATTATAAACAGTTTTCTGACATTTTTTTTTCTAATAGTGTCTGCCAGTATTGCTGGAAACAAAACTTGGGCTTCTTTTCCACAAATGACCATATTTTAAAGATTTTAAAGATCTAGACTATATGTCAGATGAAAAACTCTTGTCTGTATAATATGGTCTTTTGTCACGAAATATACGATGAAAATGAAATTTATTTTGTTGGCTGTAAAATCCGTGCACAGAGGCTGACTAGGAAGAGGAAAACGATACATCAGCTGAAACCGAGTAGTCAGTATCCTTGAAAAACAACATTTCTCTTTCGCAATATTGACAAGAACGAATGTAAATCCAATATAGATTATCATTATAAAGAATATATTCGGCGACATCACTGTTATTTATTATGCTTAAGTAATGTCAAAACTCATTGATGTGTTTTATTCTGGCTTGAAAATCTTAATCTCTCGCCAAAACGTCGCACTCTCGCGTGAGCAGCTAGATATTGGGAAAGTTTTCAAAATGGCGCAGCCACCAAGAGGCGTGTTCACTGAGAAAAGTTATGTTTTGCGATATAATATACAAAACCGGCTTAGAAGACGAAAGAACAACGACTCGTACTGCTTTCAATATGCTATCTTCGGATTATATATCTGTGTGTTTGTGCGTCTCTGTGTTTGTGTGTGTGAAAGGGAGGGAGTGTGTGCGTGCACACACGTCTGTGGCGCTTTATAAAATTTAAATCTGTTTATCTGTCATATAGAATGGATTCCCTTATCTCAGACATTTCATCCATCTCACGAAATCACTCGATCGAGAAATAGATTATTTTATTCTTTCTGTAAAGAATTTCAAATTCCTCAAACTGCTGAGTATCATTATATATAACTTCAAATGTTATCATTGTGGACACTTCGTACTTGAAATAGACGCTGAACAGTGTGCACTACGTTTATCGATATTATATGCATAGGGGCTGCAAAAGTAGATATGCAGCAAGTATTTTAACAGTCGTTCTAAAATTCATTTAGTACTAGAATTATTTTAATTCATTAAAATCATTTTTAATATTTTTATTATAATACATTTATATTTTTATTAAATATTAATAATAATCTTTGTTTGCAGGTAAAAAGGGATGTGTGTATGACTGGGCAAACGGTTTGAATATTTGAGGGATCGATATCTTTGTAAAATCAACACAAAACTTTTTGCGCAGACATATTTTTATTACTGTATATCTACTTTTGCATCCCTATATTTACGTATTACAAAGTATCCACTATCATAATGTTTCATTGAATAAAATCTCGGATTACGAATAAATCCATTAAGTCGCCATCATATATATATATATATATATATATATATATATCTCCAAGTAGGATGAAAACGAATAGAGTACAATTCCAACGTTTGTAACATTTAGTTTAAAAGAGGGCTCAAAACAGTGCCGCCCAGAAGCAAGGGGCCAACCAGGAGTCAAACAGCAGGAAAAGAATTTAGCGGCAACTGGAACCCGAACAGGAAATAAGTGATAAACATCTACAGTTCAAAAGACCGGATGTGAACCGGAAGATAGGCAAACCTATGTTCTCTTATTGAAGTAAGAATTATAAACAAATAGTAAATGAAATTCCAGTTTTAAGCGGAGACGTTATCATTCTATAATTGATATAATCCTACTAAATGCCTAATAGACCGTGCTTTATTTCAAGGATCAAAAGATGAATTTAATATCCGTGAAGCAGACTTTGTTATCGATTACAAGGTTCTACATTATTATAAATGGCTTCTTTGAAGCATATTCTGATGAAGCAATCAAAATGAATTTTTTCAATAGCATCTGCTGTCCAGTGATAATGTTTGCTTGCCTTTTCTTTCATTGATTATTCCCTTGAAGCAATAGTTTTTTGAAAAAATATTAACAACAATATATTTTTTGAAAAACAAATATTACCAGTAATAAAAATATTGTCGGTATTAAATAACCCATTAAGACAAAACAAATAAACCAAACATCTCGTCCAGGGTCTGAAATTGTTTCCCTTTCAACAGGGATTTTAGCTTTGGTGAAAGCCCCAACACGCAGTAAGTTAAATTTACACAGAACGGTATTTGACCGCTTTGAATAAGAACATTTCTTGCAGAAAAATCACTGTAAAGAATGGCTATTCGAGATATGTATGATAGGCGAGATCATTTCCTCACAATCTTAAAATTTTCTTACAATTCGCATTTTTATTCGCAAATCCTGCAAGCGTTCAACATGTTAAAGTATTTTGGTTGTTAAGGTTTTTGCAGAACAGGAATTGTTTTGAAAAAGGCCAAGTTTGTATGGACGGTAGAGAAATTTCATCAGGGATTCATATACTGAGTTATTGGCGACAGCATTCATTATCATCTGAATAATTTCGGGATGAATATGTAAGTGTCAAGCTAATGTTATCGACACTCGTGAAAACGTCGGTTAAAAAATAGAGAAGCTTACTCAATGTTGTCTGAGTAACCCCTCTGAAGAATGGGTGTTCTGTAAGATCTCTTACGGCTGGGTATTTTCTAGGCAGTTAGTATTCTAAAATATGGCATTCGCTGAACTTTGAAAATATCCCATATGAAAGCTCACATAGAAACAAACGCAATGCATATGTATCGAAATAACACTATCTGCACCGTAAAAAACATAGGTAATGGCTTACAAATGCTTAAAACCTTCGGAAGACAAGGAACACTTTATGTCTTCATTCACTAAAAAAAAAACACAAACAAACGAAATGGTCATCTTATTTTTATCATTTCACCTAAAGCAAGACAAAGCCATTAAAGGGTAATGGTTTACTGACTGCAAGAGTATATGATGAATGAAAACACTATTTAAAAAAATGAATAAAAGAACAGAATTAAGACACAAGATAGTTCTTGAGATTGCACCTGACTGTATTACTGAAAAGTATTTAATGAAAGAAGCTTCAATAATTTTTCCAACGATAAAGCAATCACCTCTTCAAGTGCATAGTTTCACAAGATGATTTTTTTCAAGGTAACAGCAACGAGTAGTTAATAGATACTTCTCTCCACTACAAAACGATTCAACTTCTATCCTCTGAATAAGTTCTTCCTCACTATTACAGCGGATATACAGCTTTGTATTTTTTCGTGTTGAAACGCTTACCAACACCCTTCTCCTTTACAAAATTCTATTTCTCTTTAGACTATTTCACGCTTGCTTTTGAAAAATTGTCCTCCCCACAGATCTAAGACCTCTCTATTTCTCCACACTTGTCAACAGCTTTCTTTCTTTCTAGTTCCAAATTTCTCTTTGTCTTTTTCAGAATTTAACAGAAATCTATTTTTTCAGCCACTGTTTATTGAAGTGAAGAAACTATCAACCATTTGGTTTTATAACCCAAACACAGTTTATCAATGTCAGACGTCTTAACAATGCGCTAATCCTCAGGTGGGCATTAGTATTCTTTATTCTCTCACTAATTTGCTCTCTTTGTCGGTCTACATGTCTTACGCCTTATTTACCTCTTCTCAAAATAAATCTCTTACACACGTTTTCCATATCTACTTATCTTTCCACGCCTATCGTCCGGTTCATACTACGCCCCGACTTTTTGAACAGGAGTAGAGATTTATCCCTTGTTCCTTCAACAACATATTTCTGACGTCTCCTCCTGAAATCCGAAATTTTATTCAGTAGTTGTTGTTATTTTCCTCTCCCAACAAGAGTAGATAGGTTTCCGTATCGTCCGGTTTATACTCCTCTCTTGTCTTTTGAACGGGAGTAGAGGTTTACCCCTTGTTTCTTGTTTTGCATTGGGTTTCCGTCCATTCTAAAGTCTACTTAAACTCTATACTCCGCCTTAACTCTGAAATTTTATTCGCTAATTAAATCTTGACATCTCCAAGTTTCCAATTAGCTAACTTTCCTCCCTTCTCTTACGCTAAGGCAACTACACACAGTAACCCTCTACCTTGAGTGATCCTTGGGTCTTGTAATAGGGGAACATTAGTAAAAAAATATATTCATCATTTCTAGCTCTTTTTCAGAGATTTTTTTAAAGTTCAATTCGAAATCGTTTCCACTGCCAACTAGATAAATGTAACTATATATATATATATATATATATATATATATATATATATATATGTGTGTGTGTGTGTGTATATGTGTGTGATCTCTTATGTGCAGATGTGTTCAAAGCCAGATGCAATGGAGATCAGACGTTGGTTGTATGTCTGTTAAAGAATGTGTAGGCGACAAACAAACATGTGCAATCACTTGAAAATTTTGATTAAATAGGAAGAAGATTCTAGCCTTTTTTTGGGTGGGGGAATACTGTGTCTGCTTGTTGATGCATAAATCACAGACAAAAAAAAACACACAAGAAAATAAGCATTAGAAAGACATTTCATAATCACATAAAACTTTCCGATGCAATACACACACAAAAAAGGATATAAGAAATATAAAAAAAAATATATATAATAGAAGATGAACAGACAGAGATAGTCGGACATAAAGTTAATGACTGAGTGTCAGACATATCTCGTGTAACAGCAAAATTGTCCAAATTGTGTAACAGCAAAATTATCTATTCCGCAAAATGTTTAATATCTAAAAAAAACCAAAAAAACAACGTATATTTTCCTTGTTTCTTATATTCTCTTTCCAAGGTATTCTCAATATCCTGGTATTCTTTTGGAGTGCCTCAAATTTTCTCTTTATCCCTGAGGACATTGTGTCCAGCATTTACTGGACACAATTTATATTACAGTGTAACCCGGATATAAGAGAGTTGTCGGGACCGGAGAAGAAGTCTTTTATATCCGGGTTTGGTCTATTTTATATACATTAACACAGGCTCTAATTTGGGACCAGAGAAAATCTCTCTTATATCCGGGTTTTACTTATATCATGGTCTCTTATATCCGGGTTACACTGTATTTTAATGTCAGGTTCATACAGAATGTAAGCGATCATCTCCCTTTATAGATTCCTTTTGTTATCTATGAATGGAAGCAGTTGTTCTTATAAACTTGTCGTTAGCTCTGTCTAATTTGAGACCAGAGAAAATCTCTCTTATATTCGGGTTTCTCTTATATCCGGGTTACACTGTACAAAGCAGAGTGGGACTACTTCCTTTGATTCTAGGAAATGTTCCTGTATTTTTCTATTACAATGTGCCTTTGCATTTCGGTATCACAGCTGGTAAAGATATTTAAACATGTACGCTTGTTTGATTTTGACATCTCCATTTCGTAGTTAGCATGTAAGGATGTTTCACTTAGCGATAATCTTCCATTCTCTCTTCCTAGAAATGCATAGTCCTTTCTTCTAGCTTTCCCTCCTTACCCAGTCTAGGATGTCGCGTTGTTTTCTTTCTATGTCTGCCACTATCATTTTAACGATTATCCCTGATTTTTCACAATTTTGGCGTTTAATTTATAATGCTGATTAAACGCCAAAGAAGCTGATAAGCGGGATAAATTGCAGGAAAAAGAAAAAATAGATGGAGCAAAAGGTCGATTAATTAATCTCCATTTGAACGCTCAGTAGGAAAAAAGCAGACAAAAGGTGGAGAGATTACTTAAATAGGTTTGATTATAAGACTTGACAATATATCTCTTCGGTATAGAAATTATTGGTCAATGTTTTTCTAGCAAGTGATGCGTAATGGCTGTTACTAATAATGACGATTCAGATAACCATTAGAAAGACAGACAGGAAAATACAGATTTAGATGTGAAGAACATCACAAGAGGATACTTCCTCGATCGCTCCATGGTTGGCGTAGCTACTCAAAATCACTATTAGTCAGTAGTGAGGTTGATCATCGCTCGGGGCACTATAATCAATTCTACATTAACTGTCAACAATACTTGACATGTTTTAAAATCAGTCAACCTTATCTAGTTTATTTCTATCGCAGGAGGATATATGGGTGGTGCAAGGGATAGCGGCACTGTATGAGAAATCAAGGACCCGGGTTCGAATTTCATCATTTTTTTTTTTTTACATTCACTTACACATAAATATTCTTACGGAATCCATCTCCCCTATTTGTTAGGATTTGTATCCGAAAAAAAATCATTGTTATACTCAAAAACTATTAATGCAATTATATATATATATATATATATATATATATATATATATATATATATATATATATATATGTATGTGTGTTGTAATTTCTCGAAAATACGCATCCATAAATAATACTCAATCCAACAAATGATAAAAAAATTAAGAAATATATATGTAGCCCTATATATAATGCGCACCTATAATTTTAGCAAAAAAAAAAAAAATAAATAATAATTACGAAGACATTTTGCCGACCTTGACCTAAAGAATAAAATCGAAACTAAGCAGCTAAAATAATGTTGAAAATGACTTTGCGGTTTTAACGATAAATATAACAAGAAGGGTTGTCTCACGACAGCCATGGATGGCTAAGATGACATCAATTAACAATAGAATGAAGAGTCCGAAAATATTGTGAATGATAAATTCTTTAATGACAATTTAGATATTAATTCTATAAGTGGTGATGATAATGATGAAAATTAAAATTTAAATAAATTGTTACCTTGATATCCTCTTTTCTTCGAAATTGGCCTTTTTACAGATGTTTTTTTAACCAAATAAAAAAATATGATTACTGATAAACATACATTTATTGACCAAAAATGTTACAATTATTATTGTTGGATTTAAAAGGAAAATTGGAACTATATCTTTCAATTTTAGAACAAGTACGTATTTCTTATTATAAATCAATCACGAAAAAATATTTTCGTTTAAAACTATTTATAATACGCCCCACTACTATCACCTGTAATTTACTTTAAAAAATACGTATTATTTTTGAGAATTTACGTTGTATGTATGTATATATATTTTTTTTTTCTTACAATCCCAGATATTTTTCAGATTTAAAGGGTTGATAAGACATAAAAAAAAATCACAATTTACGTTGAAACAAAAGTTCTTGCTGCTTAAATATATACAGTGATTTTCTAAGCGTAGCTTAAATGTGGCACAAAACTGAAAGTATGGGGCACCCAGTAAAGATCGAACTCACTACTCAGTTGTAATTGATCTCTAGCGACAAGCGTGTTAAGCATTACATCACGTCGAGTTACCCTGCTTAAATATTTATGATCTGTGAAAACAAAAAAAAGTTCACCCTAAACAAGGTCCAACACCCATTCCAATGTTAGCGAATGAAGTTGTTTTATCGACGTAACAGGTGGAAGTAAATAAAGATTCTGAGGATACGGAGGATAGATAAAAGTTGACTCTTGATTGAAAATTTTAATTTTTTAGTGTTTATTTTAATTTCTATACCATGTCATTTTGGTGTGTGCTCGTTTGTATTTTGTGACATGATTTTTTGACAATTTTTTTTTTTTGTAAAAATGGCAGCGGTCAAAATAGGAACACGAAATGGAAAAGAATATCGAGGCAGAACGTTCAATTTTCTAAGAGATGTCGTAGGACGAAACATTGCTGGGTTGAGACAAGAGATTTAGACTGGTGAGTGGATATGTTTTGCATATTATTGCATGAAGAAACAATTTTAAATATAACAATTTAAAATATATAATTCACTTTTATGCTATTGAAAAGAAATATGTAAGTTAATTTTTAATATTAATATAAAATGTACGCATCAGTTATATGCAATTCAAGGTACCATCTCCTGTCGTGAATATGTCATTTAATGTGAAATGTTTATTTTATTTTGTATAATAATAGCTTCTGTTGTGTTGTCTTTCCTTGAAACTGGTGCAATAAAGTATTTTGCTGCTGCATACTAATATTTGTTTTATGTAGATAATTACATTTGGGTCGCTTATGATGTGTTGCTCGATGTGTGTACGGATTGCACTAAGTTTCGACAGGTCAATCTGTGTAATAGGGCGGCGCATATCTGCTCAAAACACTAGAAGGTATTGTGATACAAAATAAGCATCCGACATTAAATAAGGCATTATTCACGAGAGGAGACGGTGTATATATATATATATATATAAGTGAATGATCTCAAAACATTTGGACCGATCAGAAAGGACTTCCTACCAAATTTAGGTTATTAATTATGCCACAAGTCAGTCATCTGACACACGCACACACACACACACATATATATATATATATACCTACGTCTGGTGCACGCCTTAAATTTCGTTGGTTACCCAACTCGTCGGGCATAAACTATATCTTGTGCCCGATGAGCTGGGCAACCAACGAAACTTAAGTTGCACACCAAACGTAACTATATGTGTTTTATTAATATACATTTCTCAGTTTTGTCTAATCACATTGAGCACTATTATGTCTACACATCTTGGCTAAATTTAGTAATTATTTATTTGTTTACCAGCGTTAGATAGATAGATAGAGGATCCTAAAAATTAATGAAGCGATCAAAAAGGCCAAACTACCAAATTTTGGTCACTAATTATACCATAAATCAGTAATCTGACACACACACCATATATATATATATATATATATATATATATATATATATATATGCGTCTAAGAATTTGAATGAAACCTGTCGTGTAATTTATTGGGGTTGTTGTAACGTCTTCCTTTAATGTCGTTCTTATCATTCACCCCTTAGCCACCTTTATCTAGAGACGAGACGCGTTAAATTTGAGCAACATCTAGCCGACACACTGGGGTTAAAATAGGAAACTAAAATGATACATATGACACACTCATATCCTCTCTCCATCTCACCTCCTCACTTCGTTAACTTTGCGTATACTTGATGAGGTCCGTAAAAACGTGAATTTCTTCTCATTTTCATTTTCAGCTTTTGGAAGTAAAGTCTGATGATCCAGAACCCTGTTAAAGGGTTTATGGTGAAATAGCTTATTACATGGAATCTTAACGTAGTCTCTTTTATTCAAACAAATATATATATATATATATATATATATATATATATATATATATATATATGAAAGGAAGGAAAGTCTGATGATCCAGAACCCTGTTAAAGGGTTATGGTGAAATAACTTATGACATGGAACCATAAAGTGGTCTGTCTTTTATTCAAACATATCTGCTCTGAATTTTACATTGAGCTCTCTGGATATCATCCTCCTCAGGTCTACCCATACGGATTACCTAAATTTGCATAAACTATATATATATATATATATATATATATATATATATATATATATATATATATATATATATATATATATATTTATTATTCTGAATGTTATTTTATTATTCTGAATGTTATTTTAGTGAATACACGTGTTTTCGTAGAAATTTTTTTGAAACAGTGAAATTGACGTCCAACGATTTAAGCTTCTGAAGTTTATTATAGTTTTAACATAGCCGGTAGAAATCAATTTCACTTTATGAAAAAGAACGTATAAATGTCTACTCTAACATATGCATCCACAAAAATAATGTTCATACTAATAAAGAATACATAGATATGTATATATGTTCGTATTAAATGTATATTAACACTTATGCCACCAACTACGAGTTATATCGTGCCTGGCATTTTCTTGTATATTTTCATCTGCGGGCACCAATAACGATACTTTTAGTGTCAAAACAATGTCAGGTCTTCAGGTGAAACTACAAATAAACTATATAATCATTACAATTTATGATCAGATTTCGGAATTGACCTCTGATAATCAAAGTGTTAAAACATGTAATTTCTTTTATCTTTCCAAACTTATAAAATCGTCATTCTGAATAGAAACTTTTTGCTAAATGATTAAATGTAAGAAATATTTTAAAAATATGCTATATTTGAAACGACACATAGATTTCGAAGTATTTGAAGACCAGAGAAAAGATTATCATTCAACTTTGGGTCATTTCTGACCAATGTCAGCGAAAACTATTTTCGGTTTAAAATGTCTTTCTTTCCTGAGAAAAATAATTTAAAAATCACATCAAAAACGACTGTGACGAGGGCATAATATTTTCAAAAGTTTGTTGTTGTCGACGTTGATGTCTTTCGGGGGAGAGTGTGAATATTAAATCAAGAATATATACAAACCGGGAGCAGAGAGACTTCTCTATGTTTACATAAATAGAATTAGCTTAAAAGTATATATATATATATATATTTGAAAATATAGTTTTAAGGTGTGCTATACTTATGGGATAAACTTTAAATTCAACACTCAGAGGCAACAGACTGTCTCATACTAGACACAATCGTCAGGCCACGTGTGTTGTTTTTTTTCTCGATTATTTATATATATATATATATATATATATATATATATATATATACGTAGTGCATTGTAGGTAGTCCATTCTGACGATTATTTTGGTGGGAGTGGTTTGTTTATATATATATATATATATATATATATATATATATATATATGTGTGTGTGTGTGTGTGTGTGTGTGTGTGTGTGTCTTCGAGGATGTGCAAATAGTTCTTATTTATATTTTGGCTTCCAGTTAGCTTTTGAATACAACCCTAGCAGCTAGCGCCGTTGGAAACTGCCTGTACAACATGCAGCATGTTGACCTGATACTTATGAGTGAATTTCTGAAGATCAAATATACATATATATGTATATATATATATATATATATATATATAAAATCATAATTGCAATATAGACCAAGCATTGGCTCTCTGAATGTTGAATAAACACAAATGTGTCTGAGCAGGTGTCGGCAACAGAAATAGCTAGCCATCCTTTTGAACAGACGTACGTGAAAATGAGTCTGTAGCCATAGCCAGTAGGTGCAGTTGTCATACTCTCAACCTCACATATTTGGTAATTAAACTAACTTCAACCCGTTAATGATTATTACTTTGTAATCAATGCAAGCCTCACTGAGTGCACTACAATTTTTACCTTGTTTCATATAAGAGAAGAAAAGTCTATCATTGAATATATCTATCTTGTTACTATAGAAACGTGAGACAATCTAAGTAAGGTAGTAATCGCACACCTGTCTGAGTAAATACTAGAAAAGCGTACAACTTTATTCTCATGATATCGGTGTTGTCACTGCAATGACAATGGTTTGGACACAATCCTTTTCTGGCTTCACTATAAGTATTTAATGAGTCACTTGAAATGCTTAACACAAGCGGACTTGCCTCGAGTCGACAAATTTGCCAATCGCTGCACGCAAGTGAATAAATATTCGATCCAACTTAGTGAACGACACGTAGACGTCTTCTGCCGTTAGCGACGAGAGTGCGGACAGTGTCCTGAAAATACTTTGATTATGTCAAACCAACAACGCAGCTCATTTAGCACGCATGTTGAATAGTCGAGGGGCCATATTTTTCCCAACTGTTACAACTTCACAAAGCCATCAGTTGATAGCTACAATTAAGTGAGGCATATCAAGACGATGTACCTGTAAAGCATCGATAAAGATATCAAAAAAACTCCCGTAGGGTAACGAAAAATCATCATTCTGTCTTGCAGAATATGTAGATATTTATCGGTTTAAAACGATTGGTCATGGCGTAATCGATAGGGAGTTCACCTGGGAGATCATCACTACTATTAGGAGTTCTACCCATATTGGATGCCTGACGGGTAGTCTTCATAAATAATTGTAATTTCCAAGGTTACACAGTCAAAATTTTAAACAAAATGCACAATCCTGGTCGACTTTCTTCGACAGTAAGAGTCTTTATAGATAATACTGCACTCATACTGATTAGCTATCGGAATATATTTAAAATAGTAAGCAATATCAAATTTACACATAACTATAGAACAAGATATTCATTTCTTCAAAAGTGATATAAAACAAATGAAAGAACAGTACAAAATTTCTACGGGATGAAGAAAAGTGCTATCCTGTTATTAAAGTAGCAAAAGTCAAATACAAAATCAATATTATTTACATGCGTACTATTTTTCACATCTTTTTTTGTTATATGACAACGTTTTTGGCTCTTCTCTCCACCGGTTTCATCAGATGTATCTCAGTCCGGATAAACACCAAGGAATTTCGAACTTCACCATTTATTTCATCGACGCACGTACACAGTAGTCGTTCCACTGTCCATGTCTCGCGATCTCTCGTCTAGTTCTTATTTCAGTAGTGTTCAGTTATTGTTCGCTGCGTCTGCACCGGGCCCAAATATAATGTCTGACCCAGGGATTGAACTCACAATTGACATGAGAAGTAGAAGGAGAAGAATTTATCCCGTAGATTAAATAAAGGATTCAGTTTGAAATTTTCTGTTATTTTACCCTAATCGACATACACTTGATGAACCCCAGAAGGAACAACGGCCTAGACGATTGTGATGAGAACAATACTCTGTAAATAAACAGTGTAAATAATAATAAGAAGAATGATGATGAATACTTCTTATCCCAGAAATTTAGACAGAAACAAAACGCAAGACCTTCATGTACATTTTCTTTATATTCTTCGGCTAAATTGATGATTTTATTAGGCTTACATAGTTATATATATATATATATATATATAAATATATATATATATATATATATATATAAACTCCAAAGACCATAAAATGCAGGTAGAAGTCAATGTCAAGGACAGAGTAAGAATATAATATTACAGGCTCAAACACTAATATTCTATGGTTATAATTTATTACATTGGAATCGTAATCACGATCCAATTCATCACACCTACAAATTCCGATTTCTTTTTTAATTTGTAGGCCTGATAACTTGGATCGTAATTAAGATCCCAATGTAATAAATTATAACCATGGAATATAAGTGTAGGAGACATATATATATATATATAAAAGTCTCCCACACTCATATTCCATGGTTTAAAATTTAAAGCAATATATATATATATATATATATATATATATATATATGTGTGTGTGTGTGTGTGTATATATATATGTGTGTGTGTGTGTGTATATATATATATATATATATATATATATATATATATATATATAAAAACTATTTAATGCCGTATTTCGTGAATACAGACTTATTACAGTTATGAATTTTATTGAAGAAAGGTATACATTACTCTGTTCCGTCACTTATTTTCTTACGTTGACACGCTTAAGTTATTGCATACATCTTTATAAGTAGGTTGAAAGACATGTCATTACAACAGCCGCTTACAATAAAATGTCTTACGATAAAATAGTTGAAAGAAAGGAATATTCAGCACGCAAGCAGTAATGTAAATGTTTTCCGCTAGAAGCTTTCACAAAAACCAATCTAGTGTTTTAAAAAGCCGAAGGCACTTCTGAATATTTATAATTTGTCTTTTAACTCAGACACTAATCATTGTTAATCATTCGTGTTACATGATGTTGGGAATGTTTTATGTTCATTGAATAAATGAATAAGTCCGAGACGATAGTCTTAAGGCACTCATTCATAATGACACGTCAGTTTTTAGACAAGCGTCCCTTTTGAGAAAAAAAAACCATCAAAATTGTGCCTAACTCCTAACGCACCACAAGCAACCGAATTACTCAGCAAACTCTTATAAGCAATCAAATACTGACATGGGTGCATATTAATCGTAGCCGTACCCCAACCCGCAAGGCACTACGTCTAGAACGAATTTATATGTATTAAATTTTGTTTCGATCGGCATTAGAACAAAATATTGGGACTCTTGAATAAGGAGCAAGGACATAACAAATGAGCAAAAAGCAAGGACATAACAAATGAACAAGGTTTTTATCATTTTACCATTTGGCATAAATGCAGCGAAATGTTAAAATGATAAAAACCTTGTTCATTTTTTATGTCCTTTCCCCTGAGTCTTCCTTTCTTGCAACGTTCTCAGAATTCACATTGTTCCAAGAAGTGATCCTGTCTGGAGTATGTCAACTTTATTCTCAGTTCTAGTTTTATCTATTTTTAATTTAGCCTCTCACTGTTCAAAAGACACACACAACTACAGGAACAACTTTTACTTTATTAAGTCCCCATAAGAACGATATCTCATGGTTCAATTATTATTATTAATACTAATTTTCTACGACTAGTTTACAATATTTTGTATAACACATAATTTAATAATATTAAAAATACCAGAAAATGTATATTTCTTTAATGAAATAGACCCGTGATTCACACGGCACAACAGTAGATGCTTCTGAATTTAAAATGCAGATAAGATAATTTATAGCAAAAATCAATTTAGAAAACTTGTTGGCCATCGTTACTAGATGTAGAACGAAGATGTAAGTCGCTCTAATTTTTTTTTTATTCTATCCTTGTTTAAATTTATTTTTATTTCTGTTAAATGCTTTAAGCTCTTAAGAGCATGTATTGATCTTTCCAAGAGGATTTAGACTGAAGAGATCGATCAAGCATGTTTAATTTTTCCTCACATTCCGTTGATGGAAGATGACTGACAACGAGCGACGACTTCCGCCAGTTCAGTTTCTCAACATGGCCGACTGTCAGAACATTATTTGCGCAGTTATTTTGGGGATAAGTTCTGGAATTAGGTATCAAACGATTTGCAAGGTGTCAACGAAAGATTACACAAATCAGATCGGTTTATTTAACATCAATGAATTTTGCCTTTACAAAATTATTTGCTGTTAAAATTTTCGTAATCTTCTTGCGTCTACCTGCACTTTAAATGTTATTCGTCTGCTTCTCATAAGAAATTATATTTCTCAATTCTAACATAACTTAGTATTGTCTGTTAGAGCGATTATGCAATGCATTTCCGATGAAAGTGCCTATGTTTCTTTTTATTTGTTAATAGTGATTAGATTTTAATGCGAAGTGTTCTTCATATTCGAAGAGTGAAATAACCATCTGAAACTCTGCATTCTATTCGTGGCTTTTAACAAATTATGTAATACAAACGTCCTTTTGTTCAGTAAAGCTACGTATCGTTGGTTACATATTTTTAAGCGTCACATCATGTTGAATCTTCTCAACTAATAACTTCTTTCGTCGTAATCAGCTTCACCTGTTGTACTTGAACATCGAGCCTCTTCCATGTATTTACATAGCAGAAATTGCTGATAAAATCGCGAGGAACATAATTTAATCATAACATAATCTGAGCGAAATAGCATATATATATATATATATATATATATATATATATATATATATATGTGTGTGTGTGTGTGTGTGTGTTTATGTGTGTGTATATATTTTTATATATGTGCGTGTATGTGTTTATATAGGTGTATGTATATATGTGTGCGTGAGTGTGTGTATGCATAGAAATATATGTGTATGTGCATATACATGTGTGTTATATATATATATATATGTGTGTGTGTGTGTGTGTGTGTGTGGCATATGTATATACATGCGCGTCAAAAGAAGTTAAAGAAGGACAAAAACTTTTAATTTATTTACGCGTTATTTCCCCTCCCCTCGTTACAAGTATATACACTTGTTTGTTATTTTAGCGTGCCCCCCCTTTTTTGCTCTTTATTTTCGTTACTGTTCTTTTCGTTAATTAATGATCAAACGATTGTCTCCTGATGAGATGTTCGTTGAAAGGGCCTTAGAAGCTAATAAAATTAAAATCAATAAATTCCTAGTTTTTAAAACTGTATATAAATTTTGTACCTCTAAACATTTGTTTATATATATATATATATATCTCATTGATCAATTTAGGCTAGATTTGTCAACTTTTTTTTACATAGGATTCTTCCATATTCACGGACAAGCTTTTTAGTATCCTTATTAGAAAAGGATAGAAAATTACCATGCTGATACATATTCATTTATTCCGAGTACTTTCGACATGAGCACAATGTCATCATCAGGGTATTGCTTTTTTTAGGAGACAAAATTGTTCTGTTCATCTAAAACCAAAATTTTTTAACAGCGAAGTAAAAAACACTAATGTTATATATGCTTAGATTTCAAGATATAAATGACAGAAGAGGTAACTACGTTTTAAATATATGTCTCTTCTTCATCTGTAAACAGATTGTCCAGCGTTAACTGCCACATAGGCGGTTATACGTACATAACCAATTAGAACTGTTCTCGTTGTTTGCATTTAAAAAATGAATGCTGATTTTTCAAGCAAAATCTGGAAGATTAGCACCACAAAATATTTATATTTCCTACTTGCAGTTATTCATAGCTAACGGTTTCGCAATCTCTTAAAAAAATGGAAGAATCAGTTTAACTACCAACAAGATGTAAAATCTCATTCTAGAGTGAATCTTTTTAATCAGCACTTTTCTGCATACGTCAGAAGATATTCTCCTACGTAACTATTTCTTGTAGTGAACAACTGAAAAGATTTCCATTTCGTTCAATCATCTTATCAAGTTGCTACACTACACCCATCCAGTGGTGTATACAGAGCTTTTCCTGGTTTCAAAGTTTGTTAAATGTGCATGATGAATTTTCAAGAGTTTTGGCTACTTAGTTTGTATCTGTCTATATTTCTGAGATGAGGTATTATGTACATTATTTACATTATTCGGATTATTGTCCTCATCTTTTTCGCCATATTTATTACAGTAGATAAAGGCGTTGGTTAGATCTAGTGATAGGGTCCAAAAGAGTGTGAGTTCAATACCCGGTTAAGGCAGTGGAGAACTTTCAGAGGGAAATTAACAGGAGATAACTGATAACTGACATCCATTAAACATGGCACGTGGAACTAAAACAGTCTACCCCAGTGAGCAATATAAACGGTTCAGTTCGACATTCCAACTACCTGAAGAAGGCCGGAGCGTACAACGGCCGAAACGTTGTAATAAATATGGCGACAAAGATGAGGACAATAGTCCGAATACTGTAAATAATGTCCTTAGTTTGTACTTGGCCGCAATGGCAGCTGGGATCATCATCGGTGGTATATCTCCATTTTCGAAGGAGTTGTTTGGTTGGTGGTTTTGTTTTACGGCTTAACTTCTCATGGGTCATCTGAAGCCGAGGTATCCTTATATTTCATAAAAAAAGAAGTTTTCTTCTTTCAGTCATCTATTCATTTACTTTTTCCCCCTCTTATGGTTTCAGCTATTTTTCCCTCCCACTCATATGGTATTAACTATTTTGGTTGATTTGGATAGTCATTATTTTTATTTGTTAGGTTTATAATTTTGTGTATAAATACACTTTTTTGAGAAATGATATTATATCGCCTATCTTACTCTTTCAAAACGCTCCATTTCTGAAGAAGGTGATTCAAGCAGGACCAGAAGGTCCAATTATCACTGAATCCAGTGAGAAAAGATTTAGGGCTGAGAGAGAGAGTGCCTGTGCGTTGTTAAGGTGGCCGCACTACAGGGACAGACGCTGTTGTTCAATGGTTCGACATAATGTAGAAAGCTATGTCTTGACTTGAGCCTATTTGCATTAATTCAAAAACAAAGGCAAAAGACTTAGGTGGAATACGAACTCTACTTGCCGATTCCACTTAAACTAATGTGCATTCCCTCAGAAAATGTGATGGTTGCTATGCCAATGATGTAATTTCGAACATCACTGAGCATTCTACTCTTGCAATATTCTTCCGGACAAGGAGCTACTGCAAATTGTAACCATATAATTTCGCTTGACCTCACTCAACTTTGACATTGCCACGCGAGAGTCACCCAATACTTTGTCTTAGATTACACGCTGAGACTCATTCATAAGCCAGTTCGGATAACCCAAATCATATATTTATACCTTTATTGCTCAAATTTCACTAATCTAATTCTAAACTTCTCGTTTCTACTGCTTGAGTTTCAATTGTTGATATCACCTGAGTCGATTCGTGTTTTGCCATCTCCCTAAGGGCAATCAACCTGGTAACAAATCCGAACACACAGCATACACATCATCTCCAAATGGTTTCTCCTTATCGTTTTGATTTGCGGATATGTAGCTAGCTTAGCATATATGCGCTCTGCTGAATATTCTCTTGAAGCGAATATGGCGAAACCCTTACACCCTGCAGTGACAAATATCACGTACGTTTTTATAATATTATCGTGAGGTCGGGGTTCTGCGAAAGTGATAAATTTCCCGCTTCAGATGATTGAGTTTTGCCTCGTTTACCGACTTTATGGTTAAGCAATTTATTAAGAAACAACTTTGAAGCGACATGACCGATCAGTTTCTGTTCAGTAGTATCAAGGGTCAATATTTGCTACCAACGACCTTCGTCTCATCTCTTCTTACCCTCTCTGACTGTCTGCTCCGCTTAAGAGTAACGGTTCTAGTCGGTCGGGCAGTCCGAAAAATCGATGCCGGACACCGAATTTGATATTAAGCAAATAAGACCGTTCGGATATTCTCAACCCTTGTTGACTATTCATCTTCATTTCTTTCCTTGATTTTCGCATTAGAGAACAACCCGAGAAGGGTAATCGTAGCGAATTGTGTCAGTTTTCAAAATTCGGTTTTTCCACTTCTTTCCATTTCAAATCAGTTATTATTGTTTTGATGTTCGTGGTAGATACATTTATTCTTCTTTAAACGATCAGATATAAGTATTAAAATATAATCCCATGTTTTCTCAAATTATTTATTTTCCCACCTTCCAGTGAAAGGACCCAAAAGACTGAGTTCAATACCCGGTTAAGGCAGTGGAGAACTTGCAGACGGGATTTGACAGGAGATAACTGATAACTGACATCCATTAAACATGGCACGCGGAACTAGAACAGTCTACCCCAGTGAGCGAAATAAAGGGTTCAGTTCGACATTCCAACCACCTGAAGAAGGCCGGAGCGTACGACGGCCGAAATGTTGTCATAAATATGGCGACAAAGATGAGGACAATAGTCCGAATAATGTAAATAATATACATGAAAGTACCTATTTTATGTTTCTTTTTATTTGTTAATAGTGATTAGATTTTAATGCGAAGTGTTCTTCATATTCGAAGAGTGAAATAACCATCTGAAACTCTGCATTCTATTCGTGGCTTTTAACAGATTATGTAGTACAGTTTGTTCAGTATCATCGATGTTACATATTTTCAGCGTCACATAATATCTTCTTTTCGTCGTAATCAGCTTCACCTGTTTTACTTGAACATCGAGCCTCTTCCATATATCTTCCTCATCTCAGAAATATAGACAGTTCCTACCTTCTGTTTTCTCAAAATTCCAACATAACTTAACCCGATGTAATTAGCTGTAAACAATAGCAGTTCTTGTCACCATTGTTTCTTTCTTTTCCGATTTATCAGTTTTTAGTTATTTCTTAACTTCCAATACTTTCGGTAAAACTTAGATGCAGTATTATCAAGTATATATCAGTATTGAATAAGAACTGTTAAAACGTTTTGTTGTTTTTTTTTTGTTTTTTTTTACTAGCGTTTCAAACAGTATTCTTTAGAGAAATGTCCTTCGTTGTTTATTTATTTGGGTGGGGGTAATGAGCATTGTTTTTAAACAATTACATACTTCATGCTTGTTAGAATAACAACACCGCCTGATGCATTTAAACAAATCTTTAAAGTAGATTATCATATTGGTTTTTATAATTGCTTGAAAATTTACCGATGCTGTCTAATAAATCAGAGAAACATTCAAAATTGATTATAATATACGATATTTTTAGAAACTAGAATGTTTTTTTCAAAACGCTGAAATTCTCACAGTATTTAGTATTGTTAAAGTTATTTGCTAACATTTTTATCGAGATTTACAAATTCTACATTTCGTTCTATTTCGCAAACCAATCGATAAAATTTGAATAAGCTGATTTGTTTGGAAAAATACTTTGATAAAATCTCTTATCGCGGTTAAATAATTTCTTTAATTCAATTTAATAAGACATCATTGTAAACAATATTTTTTAAGATTTTTTTTTCCTTTTTAACGGCGAAGAATGAATCCTTAAGATTTCTCACTCCTAGTGAAAATAGTGGAATTGTAACCCATTGCTTTCTTGACAGTTTGGAATTCAGATTTGTCCATTATTTGCTTTGCTGGTTGCCATCCAAGGTAGATGCCTCAGTTTAAGTTTCTGTTTAGCACATAGGTGGGAGAGAGGAACTTGAATTAAAAGAAAAGTAACATGATTTCGAGTTTCACTGCGTGGCGTTTCATCATACGATGTTTAGCTTAGTTAGAATCCATTTTGATACCACAAGAGCATTAGTTAGTCAGCGAATTTTACAATTAGCCTTATGTCAAACCTCTGATTTTGATATACGCTGCTTGTCAACCTCTCTGCTTTCGGGTCGAAAGGAACTCGGCCAAGGCTATACCAATGGGCAGTGTCTCATCTGGGGAAGTAGACAGTCATCCGACCCCGTGTATATGGGATCTACGGGGAATTTTTACCCGAGCCTAGGGGCTCGGAAAGACCCACTTTAAACCGGCCCTGTACCACATTTTTTTTTTAGAGGAGCTCGGTAAATACCGAGTTTTACAATTACTGTTGTACTGAGTATGAACCTCACTGTGTGCTGTAGTAAACTGCGATAACAAAGAAATATAAAAGATTAGGTAAGCTTTCGAATAAATATCTGAAATGTTTTTGCTGTTCTCTTTTTATATTTTCGAAGAACGGAAAATATTTGCCATAAAAAAAAATGTAACCGACAGGAAAAGCTTATTTCTATAAAAAAAATTCTCTACAGGATGCAGTCATGTTGGCAATGCACGCTTATTAAAAAATCCATTTCTCTTTTCTTTCTTTCTTTCTTATTTCAAGGTTGCTTCCAATATTTATTAATCAATTAAGTAATCGATAAGGTAACATTTGAAAGCAATGATTTTTTTTTCTCAAGCAACAATGAAAGTTGCTTTTTGTACGAATTTTAATGCCTTTTATGGCGAATATCTTACCCAAAATTATATTTAACAAAGGCAGCATAACAGTCTTGGCACGTATGGTGGAATCGGTGGACTGAATTCTCGTCACTTTCAAATTAATCTTCTATGAAAATGCTTCAATCTACAGCTTCTTTAGTCTAAATAGCATAGTAAACTAGTAACTCTCCTTGGCTGGCATCCAGTCTAAAATGAATTCTTTCAAGTAAAGAAAGCAAAAGGGAGCCATTCCAGTATTTTTCTCCAGAAGTAATTGTACACAATTCCGAGATAATAGATAAAAAAGAAACTGCGGAGAGCCATGTTCCGAAGAGAGTTCGTATTTAAAAGAAATTACAAAACAATGGTAAGTACCATTTTTAGGGGTTTTTCAAATATAGCTTGATGGCAAACTTTAATCATTGTAAGTAAAAAGCGAAAATAAGTTAAATATGGGCTTGTACCGAAAAAAAAATCTTCAGCTCACTAAAATACAATAATATGAAGACAAATATTTCGTACAGTCATCTGTTTGGAATGAATTACAGCAATGAATTAGTCGTATGTTATATTTATTCCATTTTCTTTACCGTTTATTTAACTATAAAAACTTCTGAGGCATTTTGGAGATAAGCGTAGTTTTGTGGTCTATCCGGAATTTACCCAGCCTTTAGATATATTTTAACAAACAAATACTATCGAAGGCAATGGCGACTTCGTCCTTTTGAAAATATACCACGTGGCATCTTGCTTATTAGTTCCATCGTATCCATCTCTTTACAAGGCAGTCGGAAATACTTATTACGGTATCAACATAAGCAACAGTATCACATTATAATATCATTCACGGTTTTAAATATTCTTTGAAGAGAGAGTTTAGCTCTTGGAAATGCTGAAAGTCGTCGAGTAGGATGTCTGGACAGTGAAGGGTAAACGTATCCTTGAAATGACAGGAAAAACTCACAAAATGGGTAAAAATTAATTATTTCAAGCTTAGTTTTTATACTTTGCTATTTTTATTCGCTTATATTATAAGATTAACTTGAAAAACTATAGAAACTCCTTTAAACTATAAAATAAAGAAAAAAAGAAAAAGTAAGTTTCCACAATTTAATATCGTTATATTTTGCATATCTCTACGTAGTAGTAGTCGTAATACAGTTCTCCGTGTCCTGAATAGCAACCGGGTTTGCTATGCATACACCTTATGTTCGCCAGTTGTTCTCTATTTATACTTGTCTGTCTAATTTGGATACGATAGTGCAAATATATTTGAGACGATGATACTCTACGAAGCATCCTTTGCGCCAAGTTTTCACCATTCATCGCCTCATTTCTCTCCGAGAAATATGGAGGCAGATATAGTACTATCATATTCTTTCAGCTTCTTGCAGGCAAATATTCCCGAAAATGTTATCACCTCATGAATTCTGTTGTTACAAATTAATGGTTTAGCCTCAAATCGTTAATACTCCCATCTTTGGAAAAACTTTCAAGTCATCAACTGAGGATACCTGTTGATCACTACCGAAATACCAAGTGACCATTCCAAGCTTTAAATACATTGGTGATGTATCGCATTATCAAAAATTGTACATAAGACAAGTAATAAACATTTGTTTGTCATTATGAATAGGACAACCACACAAGCCAATTGCGTAGCGTCTCACCTCTAAGTCGCTACACTGAAGATGACTGTCTCATTATGGCCAGTAACGCTAATAGCCGTTTTTATTAAAAGGAAATGTTTCGCATTCATTGACCTAGTAGCGAGTATTACTATCGGTTGAAATTTATAAGAGTGTTTCTTAAAACAGAAAAATATGTTTCAAGTTCGGTACCTTTTCAGTATTGATTGGGTTTTTCTAAGTATTTTTTTTTAATATACTGTTGTCACAGAAACGCTGCGTAACTGTTTCTAGAGACATGCATAGTAAAATTCCATTCGAAATTTTTTGACGTGCAATTTAGTTTAAGAATGCAAACATTTTACTCTTTACTTCCAGGTACCATTATTACAATTAATCCCTATTTCTGTTCAAAAATAACAATATTCCACGGTGCTGGAGTTTTTGTTAGATCTTAAAAGCCTCCGTACAACAGTAGCTGCAGTTAGAGGCTGTGATCTGAAATGAAATCAGGCGCCTGGCATTATCAAAATAAAATACGAACTCTCACTGACGAGTTCGTCCAATCAAAACGAGTTTTCATTGGTGCAAGTTGATTGTCCGAAAATAAATTGATTTTTACGTGTCTGCTATTTATTATTTGGTTTGCATCTTTTAATCAAATAAAAAAGTAGCCATATTTTGTTTTAGCTTAGAAAGGAACATCTCTATTTTACAAATGTACAATAATTTATAACCAACATCATCTTTTTACTTGAGTCTACATGTCTAATGTTATGTGTACGAAGTGACGAAAAATAGGATTTAGGATTTACTTTGAAAATACTCATGTTTAGAAATGAAAGAAAATTGCTTTGTAGGCAAAAAATGTCTAACAAATGTCCACCCACAATTTGTTGCAAATCTTTCCGAAATACGATATACAAAACAAAGAAAGGGCGGCTTGATTAATGGTAGGTAGATGATGACAAGAGGAAATATCAGACGGCAAAATACTTTTAAGTGACAAATAGATCGTGAAAATGGTACTCAGTCACTCCAGTTATGTATCCATCAAAATTAGCTAGCAATCCGGTGAGACATGGCTTATTCAGTTCACACGATTTATTGGTGTGTGGAAATTCTCACCAGAAGAAAAATCAACAAATAATAGAGTCGATTGCAATTAATCGGGTATTAGACTCAAACAGGCACGAGTGATTTGATAGGGTCAGAGGATTTTCGTCTGTAAGTATCCTAAGTAATATGGATCTAATTATAAAGTCGAAGATTTGCGTCGATTATCATAAAAAAGGAAAGACAAAATAAAAATATGGTTTAATTTAAGAACAGAGGTGGATTTAGTGTAATTCTCTTTTTTAAAATACTTATAATTTATTCATGAAGTAAAATTTGTAAAATTAATGGATATGGGAAGGAGATGTTTAGAATGATGTTTTATTTTAAATTCGATATGGGCACGAAAAATGTTTGGAAAATTTTTGTCTAATATGTTCCAGTTCTGAGAAGTAAAGAAGTAATTTTTATCTAATATGTTCCAGTTCTGAGAAGAATTAAAGCTATAAAAGAAAATAGATATAGCTGTTTACAATAATGATATGATAATCTGTCTATATTTCTGAGATGATGTATTATGTACAGTGTTTATATTATTCGGACTATTGTCCTCATCTTTGATGCCATATTTATCACAACGTTTAGTTAGATGCATTTAGTTAGATGACATGACCCAAAGAGTGCGAGTTCAATACCTGGTTAAGGCGGTGGAGAGGGGAATTAACAGGAGATAACTGATAAATGACATCCATTAAAACATGGCACGTGGAACTAGAACAGTCTACCACAGCGAGCAAAATAAAGGGTTCAGTTCGACATTTCAACTACCTGAAGAAGGCCAGAGCGTACAACGGCCGAAAGGTTGTGATAAATATGGCAACAAAGATGAGGACAATATGATAATATAAATAGTGGATATAAGAATCATATGGAGACTCACTCTCTTATCTATATATATATATATATATATATATATATATATATATATACTACTGCTGTGTTCAAGAAACCTATATTCGCTATTAAGCACTTCAGTTTTGCAATGTGTTTTCACTATATTTTGTGACTGTTTTCGGACTTTTGCTCTGGCCAGTTGAACACTGCCTATTTTAAAAAGTTTATTTTGCTTCTGTTTGGCTACGCAATGCATTTTTTTTATTGTTACGCACACACACATATTTTACTAAATGGGTAAATATAGATAGATGTATGACCGAGCGATTGTATATAAATACACATATATACGCTATAGTGTAAGAACAGGGTTCAATGTTAAATAACAGGGCTATTTAATATATATTAAGAAATATACATAACACCTTACATTGATTGCACAAGTCTGAGTTTTATGCTGACGCAATTTTCAAGTGCTGGTATTTTTATTATTTTTTATATATATATACTTATATATATATATTTCTCGCATTTATGATGAGGTTCTGCATTTAAATACTGCGAAGAAATTCTTTCCCATCTTGTTTTAATGTATTCTAAAACAAGTATTGCTTTTATCTCATCCTTTTTTTATCTACAATATTGAAATAATTCTGGTAACATCAAAGCAAACGATTACACTGTAATTACTTTTTATAATGATTTCTGGAATTCTGTAGTTATTCTCTACTTTAAAAAAATCATATATATATATATATATATATATATATAGAGAGAGAGAGAGAGAGAGAGAGATAGATAGATAGATAGATAGATGTGTGTGTGTAGGTGTATATCGTGTATAATGAGACTCCTGAATTTTAAGGTGAAATAACTTATTTTCTTAAAACTTGTGTAAAATGTGACCCCAGCTTCCGAGTTTATACCGTAATACTTTATGCATACTTTATATATGAATAGTGGAATACGTTTTTATAATACTGTATGGTTGTATACCGTAATTAAAGCTACTAGAATTAAAATTCATTTGGTATTTAATCCTGAGCAATCATTATTTATTGTATATATAACGGTCCATTTTGTCAAAATATTTTAAGACTATGTAACACAGTATTATATGATAAAATAATATCAGTAAACATAAAAGAAATATGAGAAATAAAATTATGAATAAACACAGGAAGACAGAATAAGAAACAATTAAAACTTATACGATATAGAATCGTATCAGACACATGGTAAGTTTTTGCAAAAGCAATATCTCAGCGACGCAAACACGTGCAAACGAAGATGGACGTCATTTAGAGAAAAGAATAAAAACATTGTTACTTTTTTTTCATTTATATATTTGTTGATTCTAAGCGGTACAGATAGTGATTTTACAAGCGCAATTCAGATGTGGCACAAGGCCGAAAGTATGGGACACCTAGTGAGGATCGAACTCACTACTCAGTCGTAATTGTTCTACGAGACAAGCTTGCTAACCATTACACTACCTCGAGGTGCCCAAAGCGGTACAGAGAGTGAATGGTGCTTTGCTGTTCATGTAGCAACAGAAAGAAATTATCTTGTCTACGGTAGGCAGGTTAATGTAGTTTACCTGTACCTTTACGTGAGAATGTAGGCCTACCAAGTAGGTTACGGTCAACGAAAATGCATGGATTTTAAGCCCTTCAGAAAAACTTACCTGTGAATAGAGTCCGCCGGTCACCGAAAATGCATGATTTTAAACCTCTTCAAAAAAAAAAAAATCACCTGATATATAAGGCGACCCCCATTTTGCCTAAAGACTGATAATAAAACTCGCACAATACTGGAGCATTTTCGTTATTTGCCTTCATTATTATCATTACGCGGGGTGACAGTGCTCGATGAAATAACTCTGGCAGTAAAACACCTGTTTATAATTTCTCGGCGGTTTGTCCCTCACTCGTTCGTGTTTAGAGTGATTTTTTTTTTTAAATAGATAATTGAAATAGAGGCATATTTATTCCCGTATTTTATCTGTCTTTTTTTTCCCTTTTTTTAATTGAACTGCCTAATACTACTAATAATACTACTACTACTACTACTACTAATAATAATACTAATAATAAAGCAAAAACAAACGAAAAAGCAGCTCTCCCTCTTTTTGAAAATTATTAACTCAGAATAACTAGAAAACGGGTCAATTCCTAAAGACTTCAATTCAAAGAAATTGAAGGAAATTCGGTATTTACTTTTGATCCATTTAACGTACATCGCCCCGACCCCACAAAAAAACAACACTTTTCCCTTCCAATCTTCCAATAAAAACACTTAAAAAAAATAAAAACAAAATTTAAATCATAATTAAAACATCTTTCTTTTGCAAAATATCCGACTAACAACTTTTCTTTACTATCGTTAACTTTCTTCCAATTTTTGGCCGCTAAAAATTGTTTTACGAAACAACCAATCAGTAAAGAAAAAAGTTTTACAGAGTAACCAATGTTTTTACTCTGTCGACTTATTTTTAAAGCAACATTTATAATAAAATTAACATTTATTTTTACAATCCAAGTGAGAGAGAGGAGGCCTGGTGAAGTAATGGATAGCGGCTCGGATGGAGGAATCGGAGATCCGAGTTCAAATTCAAGTCGAATTCATTACATTCACTTACGAGAAAGGTATGAATCTTTTTCTTCTCTCCCACCCCAGCTATGGGTAAATATAGGTTTTGTGGGGTCTTCTCTACTCAACTGACATTTTTCATGACGATAATTGTCAAAATGATTTTTGTAACATCCTGTACATTTCTCCTTAAGAAGACATTAGCTGACAAACTGATATCGCTACATATTATGTTAATAGACTGAAGGCATTACTCTGTGCATAGTTTATCTTGGTGAATTAAAATGGTTTATAGCTAATATCCATTCAGAATGACTGACATGCTGATCAGTTGTATGACCTTAACCAGTTCAGCATTTTCTATTGAAGCTCATGCACTTGGCATCTATTCATGAGTGGAAGTAGTGAAGGAACATGACGGCTATGTTTTGTTTTTAGGTTGAAATATGAGGTAGCCAAGTAACTCGAGATTCACATCGTGATTAGTGGAAACACCCTCAATCGGAGACCGTCTGAATGGTCTAGATTAGCCAACCAGATGGGATTTCTAACGAAAACTCACAAGCTTATGTACTCATTTTATCAAAGCATGTCAGCATATCACGCACGTTTGACTGTAGTGCATCTTCATGATATATCTTCATGGTACTTAGTGTTAAGATGGTTTTATTGGACTTAGTATGTTTGTATGTAATCATCACTTGATGTGTTACTCTCGTTTAATAGTAATAATGGCGTAATCATGGCAATCACGGCGATAACTACAATGAAATATTTGAATGGTAGGATTGTTACTAACGCTGAAAATGAAATCGTTGAACTGAATTCAAAACCTAGCTGAGTCTTTTTGATTTTCTATCACAGCGCCCATATTTTGGCACAATGCTTTGTCACTCGATAATAATAATAATAATGCTGGAAAATGGTTGAGGTAGTAGCAGTGTATGGCTATTGTAGAAAAATCACGTGGTAGAGATAAACACTTAGTTGTGGAGCAAGCTAAGTGAACAATAATCCAACCTTTAGAAAGAGAGCTATTTATGTTGCCATAGAGCATCTCATTGTGCTAAAGTGGGATTGTCCATTGCTTGGGCTGTGATTGGCTGCTGGTACCTGAGTGGAGGTATTTCTATATAAATACCAGCTTGATTCAGCTGTTAGTTTGCAGGGTTTGTATTAAGTTACAACCTGCTTTATTTTTGTCTGCCAGCTGGACGCTAGCTGGGACCTTTACACCGGTAAGTGCTGTTTATTATTGTTATTCTCTAGCTATGTCATAACATGAAATTTAATAATTAAACAAACTAATTTTTCTGTTCTTTCAGTCAGTCAGTTGTGTGCCATGCGACGCAAACACGTGCAAACGAAGATGGACGTCATTTAGAGAAAAGAGACAAAAAGAAACACTTAGACAATCATGTATCTTTCGATACATGATTGAAGAGATTTTTTCCGCACCAGGTTGTCATTTCTTTCTACGGTAGACCAGTTGCTATCCAAGGCTATAGAACCCCGTCTGTTCTTCTATTTACTCTTACAAAGAGCGTTAGCTGAGTGGAGCGAACTAAAAACCCTGGGCTCTTGATTAATTACTTTTTAGACGATAATTGGCAAGACAAAGGCAGGTTCTTTATAAATAGTGGTCCCTAGCAAGACAGAGGTCCGTTAGGCCACAACGCAAAATGAAGCCCCCCCTCACCTCGCTTTATTCTTCCACGATCGACTACAGCCGACTCTAACGAAAAGGTTACAACTGAATAAAATTTACGGACATCTACAATTTCATCTCATCATTTTTTTGGTTTATGGGTTTCTTTTTTCTTGGGTAACGTTCCAGTGAAAGGATTATTTTCCTTATATTAAGCCACAAACCTTTGACCTGAAGAAGCTGCACCCTGCGAACGAACCTGGTGTCTAGTCTGAAACCCAACGCTACAAATGAGATGCGTGTCTGTTCTTTATTATTAGAATTTGCATGTTTTTCTTTAACAAAAATAGATATGCTGTTATTGTCACTGGTGATTAATAGAAGCATATTTACTTTGGAAGATCCTTAGAATTCTTCTCGTTTTCTGGAACTTCAAACTTTTTTGAAATCTGTATTTAATCCAGTCATGCCAACCGAGAAATTCCTAAAATTCACATCTTCATCTTTACAGCGTTAGCTCGGACAATATCTTCGTATTTTTGATTTGCTTCACATTTCTTCCTTTTAACGGTGTAATCAAATGGACAGGATCAAATTTCACAGCTTATTTGTTTTTGACAGATGAGTTGTATTTTTAAGGATATTTGTTTTCTTTTTTGCTTACTCTTCCTATATACAGTTTGGTTGGTTGACTTTGTTTAGCGGCATATCAACCTCTATATAGGTTATTTAATTTCGAATTCTAAATATTTTAAACGCATTTGTATGCCTTCAGTTTCAGATAAAAATGTATGGTTGGTCATTCTGCTATAACTATATATTGTTGGTAATTCTACTATATAAAAATGCATTGCTGCTATTTTTATACTTTCATAGTGTTTTGTTTTTTATTTGAGTATTCCCTATTTACTCATACGTGGAACCCAGGCAGGCGCCATCAGGAAACAACAGCAGTTCAGAGTGGTTCTGTGTTCCTTGAAATCTACAATCTCCCCATCCTTGCTACAGGGCGTAGTTTATCGTCATATCCAGGACTATACACAGTGTCGAACCCAGATCGTTTTCACGTTTCCCAATGAATATCCGTTCTCGCTCAAGCATACCTACTGTTATATTCGTTTGGATTTACGCAGTTTTCATATTTTGTTTTTTTGCTTCATCTTTTTCGTAGATGATATCAGCTCTGTTTCTATATTTTGAATATTATATTCATAAAATAAATTTTTATTTAAAAAGAAATAATCCAAAGACCGAATTATAACAAGTAGTGACTTCTTCAATCTAATTCCAAATCGGAAATTCAGTCTCTTACTACAATTTCCTTTAAAATAAATCAGAAATGAAGAAACGTAATATTACAGCGTGAGCGGGTGTTTATTTTGCCTTGAGCGCTGAGGAGAACCGTTGTCTTTCATCAAAATATTTTCGTGACTGTCAACTGAGAAACACGTCTGAATTGTTTATATCAGCGTAAGAAGTGTCATATATGTTTCCATGCTAATTTATAATTCATCTTCTGAAGACAGACTTCATAAAAAAACACATATTCAATAGTCAACAGAAAGAATTAGGTGATTTTAAATGCAAGAAGAGGCTCACCTCACGGAAGATAATGGTGGAATTATACGAGGTCTAAAGAGCATAAATATGAATCCATTATCTGTTTTACAGAATACACGAATTTCATTTCAGTATATCTTTCTGAATGTCATTTATTTCTACAGACAACATTTATTTCGCCTTTTGAAGAATAAAGCATAAAAGATGACAACGTAGTAATTTAATTCTCTATTTCTGACCATATGCATTCTTATTTTATTGTCACGTGTTCGAAATCGTTTGATACCGGATACACCGTGCCCATCGAGGGAAAGAAATAGTGCATAGTTTGGTAGACACGCCTTTGTTATGCAAAATAATTTCAAAACAAGGGAGATAACTCTACTGGGGATTTTTTTTTAATAATGCCACTGAAGCATGGAAGCTGTCAGACTTTGCCCTATCTAAGTGCTTAGTCCGGACTAAATGCTCAGAGAGAGCAAAGTCTGACAGCTTCTATGATTTTCTTTAACTGTGTTTAGAATAAAATAAGATAGGGTAGCTGAGTCTGTGTCAATGGCGGATGAGGTGCCCTGTCTAGCATTTGCTTTGCTCTGTTCTCTTGCGAGATTACGCGCGTTCGCGCTCCATAAATTATTTTCTGTTCTTTCTCACTTCTACGCAACACTCGGCCGTGAAAACCTGAATAATATATTTGCCTAAATACCACGTTGAAAACAAGAGTCTTACGGCAACATGACGTTGAAACCCTGGTTTTCATTATGATTACTGAAGTTAAGCAACTTAGAGTCTGCTAAGTACCTAGATGGGTGACCGCTTGGGAATACAAGTTGCGATAAGCTTGTATTTGCGGATTGTGTACTGAATAAAGGCTCGGAATTATTAATCGGAGATTCCAATTCCAGTTGGGTTCGTTATATTCATTTACGCGCAAATACCTCTTTCCCCCAGCTATGGGTTAATTAGTAAAATTTGTATCACTAAATCCTTATTATCCCTCACCCCGAAATTCTTACAATCTAAAAATATTGTGTCGTTTAATAATCTGCAGATGATTGATAAGACATAAAAAAATGAATGAATCAATAAAAAACTATGATTTAAAAGTTCTTTCAGTGAGGCCCCGTACCTTGAGCAACTCTTGAACCTCAAATTGGACCGTATGTGGAATTCGTACATTCGATCTATCGCTAAAAATGCGAGAAAAAGTTTCGGTTACCTGTAGCAAACCACTAAGTAGCTGACTCCTCAAACTCTCCTTTACCTTTACAAGAGTCAAATCAGCCCTAAAATGGAGTATTGCTGTCATATTTGCGCAGGAGCTGCCCTGTCCTCACATTCAAATCACGATAGATTCCAAAATCGTCTCCGCGTCCCTCCCGGTGATAAAGTATTTTCCAACCTGCAACCCTTCTTTTCACAGACGAGATGTATCAAGCCTTTCACTACGCTAGAGTTAATTCCATGGAAAAAAAAAACTCAGACGAATAACACTCTTTAGTTCCACCAGTTCTAACCTTCGCGTTCAAGACCCGCCATGCTACGCACATTGTAGCGCATCCACTTCATTCTACACGTATTCCACTAGTGAGAATTAAGTTCCACTCAAAGAGTTTCTCCGCGCGAACAACTGCTCTGTGGAACCGACTATCAAAAGAATGTTTCCCCGATCACAACAACACTAACCTGTTCATATCAAGAACTAACTTTTCTCTTAAACACTTACTCAAACTGTGTTCCTTATTTTCTAACCTTCTACCTTGTGTGGCTACCGATCATTTTACAGGGTGAACCTTACTGTAAATAAAAAGAAGGAAAAGATAATTTTTTAAGTATTTCATTCTTGTAGAAGTCAAATAAATTCTAACATGAGTGCCTCTTTGTGTCTCCTTGTAGAGAGGCAGGCCAGCTAATCTACCTCATTTATAGTAGATTACCTAATACAACAGGAGGGTTAGTCCACTTTAATGGACCTGCCCAACACATTTGCATGAGTGGAGTCTATTCACGCATATATTTTCCCATTAAATGACTCAGCGGAGTATTTCCTTTTTGAGTGACTACAACAGTCTACCTACGTGTTAAACAATTTACAATTAACCAATATTCAATAATCCCAAGTAAGGCGGAAGTGCCACTAATACGCAAAGGGCTTACTTAAAATATCTATATATTTTAAGTAAGGGAAAAGACTGAGTATAATGGGAGTGAAGGAAGGATAAAAAGAAAGAACGGAGGAGGGTAAAATGAAGAACAGAGGAGGGTAAAAACAAAAACGGAGGAGGGTAAAAAGAAGAACAGAGGAGGGTAAAAGCAAGAACGGAGGAGGGTAAAAACAAAAACGGAGGAGGTTAAAAAGAAGAACGGAGGAGGGTAAAAAGAAGAACAGAGGAGTGTAAAAAGAATAACGGAGGAGGGTAAAAAGAATAACGGAGGAGGGTAAAAACAAGAACATAGGAGTGTAAAAAGAATAACGGAGGAGGGTAAAAAGAATAACGGAGGAGGGTAAAACAAGAACGTGGATCAAGGCAACAGAAGATGTCGAATGACATTTAAATTTTTGAAGATTATTTTAATTAGGGAAGCATGTTAGAGGAAGGGAGTTGCAATGTCGGGAAGTGCGAGAGAAAAGCTGTTGGAGTCTGCTACCTTTGACTGTTTCGACAGTAAAAGGGTGGGACCGAATTGCCAACCTAGTAGCACGCTTAAATTCATGCAGTCGGGACACCAATGAAAATAGCGCATCAGAGCAGATGCCGGACAAATCTATGAAATAAATTGAAATATTTATTCGCGGAATTTTAAACAATTGCTTCAACCGTAAGAATATATCTACAGAAAGGCTGCGATTAAAAAAAAAATGTTTGAAATATTGAGGAAAATGAAAATATTTAATCTCAGTTTCACTTAATTTAATTCAACCGAATAAAAAGCAGAATTTATCAACCACAAAAGATTTTTTATACAATATAAAAGATAAGGACGTGAAAAATATGCTGTTTTACGAAATACCTTCTTTTAAAACTACTGCAAGAAAAAGAACAACAGCTGCATATATCGCTGAAAGCCGTTACATTAAAAATAAAGACTGCGATATCATTTTCAACATATGTATGAACTGATGAGAATACGTAATCTAGATGGGTAAGCACTTAGAAACAGGAGATACTGTGAATACCATGATGTGTGTGCGCCAGGATAGATAATATTTAATGACGAGTTAATATATTATCTTCAATCAACAGTGAAATGCCGAAGAGTTGCGTTCAAAAAAGAAACATTTCCAAAACAGATATATATGGAATAATTATGATTGATTTTCATTACGTCCTATCAGAATAAAATAGGAGAAATTCAGAGCGTAAAGATATCTTTGACTATACACTATTGCGATTCAAGTTCGAAGAACATTTGAATAGATTCATCGGCATCGCCCAGCTTTTACAACTAGAGGTTATTTCAAAATAGATATATCGAAATATCTATAGTAACATATGTTCATAATAACAAAGTAAAAAAAAATGATTTAAAATTTAACCTCCCTAAGTTGATTTATCTAGAGTTATTTTAAAAGTAGATAGTTGCAAGTGATTCCCAAATGTGTGTATTAATGTGTTCCTTCAAATGTAGCAAAAAAAAAAAAAAATGACGAACTCTATATTGTTTTTATTTCTGATTTTCCTCAGCCTGCGGAGTATTTCTATTTTTTTCCATGATGCCTGATCTAGTCAGGGAATTCTATTGCCTTAGCTTTTTATAGACAGATTTACCTTCTTTTTTTTTTGCTGCTAATTCTGGATGAGAGAGATTGCAATGCTTATCGTGTGCGCCTCCACTCGAGCAAGCCTATCCTAACATGACATGCCCTTGGGTAAGACTAGGATTCGAAAAAAAAAAAGAAAAGAAAAGTTCTTTGGAGGAATCAAATGGAAGGTTGAAGTGATGTTATAGCCTTGATATGCTATCAATTTAGATCAGAGGAATATTTCTAACTCTGGGGAGAAATGTTTCTTATAACTGAAAAGGGACAGTGAGAGCAAACAATGATTTCTTTGTAATGTTTCTTTCGAAAAGAAAATATACTCGAAATGTTTTCAAGAAGAATTCTTTTCAGGGTTAACTTATTACCGAATAGATAAATGCTACCATTTTCTAGCGTTTTGATATACCGGTGTGTGTGTGTGTGTGTGTGTGTGTGTGTGTGTGTGTGTGTGTGTGTTTGTTTGTTTGTCCAACTGATTATTAAGGTATATGGGATATTAATCTTCCTATGTAAATCTTTAAGAAAATAATATGGCTATATCTCTCTCCTAGGGGTTGGGGGAGTTGAAAAGCCTCTCAGATCGGCCCGCTTCCAAAAATAAATTTCTCATATCTTATGTATGGTCATTAAAATATTGATTTTCGGAAGTGAAACAGCTATACCTAGATTGCGACAATGCCACTTAGACGAACGGAGCTACAGCGAATTAAAGTGAATGAAAAATCTTTAGAAGGAATCGGAAACCCAATTCTACATAGAAAACAAGGGAGGAGTGTGAACCGGACAATAGATAAATATCAAAGTATTAACATTAAATTCATTGTGAATGCTGTAACCTGGGGAAGGTTACTGAATAGGATAATCAACCGAAGTTTGGAAATGAACGATAATACTTGGGACACGAAAAACGCATACACGATTCGCCAGCGGCGCGTAGAATTAGTGCTCAACTGCTATAAGCGAATCAAGTGAATTCCACAATGAATCTCCAACCGCAGGATATCTACCAAACGCCTCACGTGGTCAGATGTAGCACAAGGCCGAATTTAATGTGGGGTATCCAAGCCCGTAGGTTCGGCCAAAATATTCCCCGTAGACACCGTATAAAACGGGGTCAGGTAAGTGTTTTCCGAGAACTGACTCTGCCCTTCGACATAGCCTCTCTACCCGGAGACACAGAGTTTGACCAGCACAGCTAGAGACTTCAGACCAACATACAGTATTTACTACTGTATTTATATGAATGGGGACATTATCATTTCCGTCCGTAGGTATGCTACCACAGTGAATATAGCACGTAGGAAAGAAAAGATAGATATATAGATCATTAACTATGTTTCTATTTATCTATGCAATAAAAGCCATTAATGTAAATAAGCATAGCATTTATATAAATAATACATTTTTGAATGACTGTAACACAAAGCTGAAAATAGATGACATAATAATCAAATACTGAAAAGATAAAAAGAAAATATGCTTTAAAAATATCACGAAATATGAGTTGGGAATACTTAAAAGACGGATTGGCCAGCAAGAAAATATTTTCAGAAGTTGAGGTCGCGAAAAAAAAGTCATGAAAATAATTCAACAACTAATATTAAGTAAACATAACAAAGGAAAATGTAAATGCGGGTTGAACAAAGTGACGGGAGCTGATTTCTTAACTCTCATTTTTAGTGAACAATGATGAGCTACACTTGATGTATCTAATGACAAGATTAAATGTTATGTCGTTCATGGAAATAGTCCAAATGCGACTTAGAAGGCAACTGGTGGGGGGTAGTTTATCGGGCTAGTATTGTAGGCAGAAAATAATCATTATTACATAATTTTTCTAACTTCTTTCACAGAATGCTTTTAGAGATGTCATAGGCCATAGCCATGATTATCTAAGAAAAATGCTCGTACAAGTTCTTCAAAATATGTTATTGTTCAATAGTTTTTAAAGGCAATACATTAATCGAATAACTTACAGCCTCTCCAGATAATAATCCTGTGACATATGACTACAAGTTATATATATAAGAAGGGAAAACAAAATCCAAGTAAAGAAAATCTCTGAAACATGACAAAAGCAAATTGCAACAATTAAAGTCGAATCATTAGTAAAGTGGATAATAGTAATTGCATTATTAACAACTTAAAGGTTACTGAATGTCAACCAATCCATACTACACTATTTACATTATTCGGAATATTGTCCTCATCTTTGCTGCCATATTGTTACAACGTTTCAACCGTTGTACGCTCCGGCCTTCTTCAAGGTCACATGGCACAGTAGATAAAGGCGTTGGTTAGATCCAGTGACAGGACTCAAAGAGTGTGAGTTCAATATCCGGTTAAGGCAGTGGAGAACTTGCAGTGGGGACTTAACAAGAGATAACTGATAACTGGCATCCATTAAACATGGCACGTGCAACTAGAACAGTCTACCCCAGTGAGCAAAATAAAGGGTTCATTTCGAAGAAGGCCGGATCGTACAACGGCCGAGATGTTGTAATAAATATGGCGACAATGATGAAAACAATAGTCCGGATAATGTAAATAGTGTACATAATACATCATCTCAGAAATATAGACAATCCATACTAGTTTATAAATTATCATTTACATATATATATAGAATATATGGTGGCATATATATGTTTGGTTAATATATATGTAGATTGGATCATTTCTTCAAAATAAAAGCTGACAATCCAAAAACATGTTCTAATCAATAATTTTACTTAGGGCAAGTCTAATATAACTGTTGTAGAGTAGTTTTCACAGTGGAGGCTTGTAGTTCGCTAAGTCGTCCTAAATTAGGTTCGACATACAAAACGTTAGGAACTTGAAATAATAGTTAATGACGCAGCAATCTAGTTGTGATGGTTGATACTTCAGTGTCCGACATCGACTGACTCACTCAACTCCACTGAGCCCAACTGGCGACCGCTACTAGTACTACTACTACTACTACTACTTATTATGTGTGGGAGAGTCTATTACAATAGAATAGGTAATCTTCTGGTATAACAATAACAAACCAAGATTTTGAAAGAACTTGAAGGACGAATGCAAGAAGTTGTCTTCCATACCGCAAGAGATCCTGATGAAATTAGTTGTCGCAATTGGTGAGCGGCTCGACAAGCTGGTAGCGAAATGTCGTGCCCATATCGAATTTTAAATAAAACCTCATGCTAAATGTTTTCCTCTCAAAGCCATTTATTGTACAAATTATAGTTAATAAATAAATTATAAATATTTTAAAATGAGTAGATACTTTTCACTCACCATGTACTTCGCATATAAATAAATATTAAGAATTTCACCAGCATTGTTTGGTTAATAAAAATTATGTAAGCATTACCTTACTTATTGACATCTGACATAGCAAATGTAACTAAAAAGGTATATATTTACATCAACAAATTCATATATGCACGTATTTATTCAAGCAGAGGTATATTTACATATTTTATTTATACATAAACATTATACATATATTATAAACTTTTGAATTTGGGTAGCAATCCCTCTTTTATACAAGTACCATTACAACCATTGACAAGGTATTG
Organism: Acanthosepion pharaonis; assembly: GCA_903632075.3. Classification (NCBI taxonomy): domain Eukaryota; kingdom Metazoa; phylum Mollusca; class Cephalopoda; order Sepiida; family Sepiidae; genus Acanthosepion; species Acanthosepion pharaonis. The sequence continues at coordinate 2,216,939 of CAHIKZ030005574.1, read as the reverse complement.
CGTTCACTATTTTTATTTAATTTTTTTGGTTCTCATAATTTTCTTCTATTCTGGACATAAATGCAGTAGGAGTTGTAGAAAATATCCTGTAGGTCCATAAATCGAGTTAAAACTAAAAATAAAATTATTCTTGATAATGGCTAAAATTATAACCAAAAGCTGACGTTCGGACAATTTTTGTACAATTTATATCCAGAAAAGAATAAAATTATAAGAACAAAAGAAAAATTAAATAAAAAGTAACTTCACTGCAGCTCTTTGTCAGTAGTTTGTAATGAAACTTATCTATCTATCTATCTATATATATATATAGATATAGATATCTTTTCTTATAAAAATTTTTGCAAACAACACAATCACTTGATAAAACACCAGAAGTGTTGAAACAAAATGGCTATAACATACATATATTATAATTTTGAATAAATATTATTTGCTCTACTCTGTATTGAGCACTCTTTTTAGAATACTATTCTTGGTTATCGGAATTTTATTCCTTGTTTACCAACCCTGTACTTGGGTTTATATAAAATTCTAGTCAAACAGGCTTCGTTAAATAATTTCGATACATCATATTGATTAGTTTTCTTTGTGAATCTTTCAAGTTCGCGGATTAATTTCTTTCTAACCTTAGAAAATTGATTAAGAAAAATACCAAAATTTACTTTCAGATAGTTTTTACTTTCTTCAATTACTTTCAATCTCATCTGAGACAATATTCAGCGTGTTAAATTCTCTGTGAGTATGTATATGTGTTTCCGTAAATTCAAAGCATTTCCTCTCTTCGTTTTGACTGCTTATACATCGCTCTAGATTTCAAAGATCATGTATTTTTGTTTTATGCTAGTATAAAGGAAGTAACTTTTCCATTTTTGCTCATATATATAAGCATATAAGGACTTTGTTCTCCATTCATAGTCTATTTATTTTAGGCTTTACATAAAAGGGGCTTCAAGGATTTTTAGTTTCTGCTTATTGTTTTTATGTAATATAGATGTATTTTCAACTAACATCCGTCTTATCTGTGAGTATGGGCATGAATATTCCTTTAAATTCTGAGATAATGAACTATGAGCGTCCAATTGAAATGTAAGCTTTTTGTTAGCATCGTCGTATCTGTCTTTCTCTCTCTATATATAAAGGTTACTTTACATTAATACTATTGTTATGATAATTTCAGCTCAGGCAGCGTTTATATGAATTTTAACTTCGATATTTTCATTAATTTTTAATTGATTTTCTTAGTATTTTATTAAACTTTCATTTAAGGTAACATTTAGACCATTCTATATCTGTTGTATCGGGAACATACTACTATATATGAGTGGGGAGATAAAATGCAATCAACCCCAAAATCTACCCAAATTTCCAAACATTAGATGTTTATATCCGTTATTGGTCCCACTGAGAAATTTTCAGAAAAGTCATTTGTGATATATACGGACACCTACACAAATTCAAAGAAATTCAAACATGAAATAACGTTCATAAAGTTGTAAAAAAATATGCGCTTGTAAACATTATTAAAGTACGTATGGATATGCAAGGTCGCTATTCATGAAAATATGAATATAACTAAAGTCAATTCGTTTGCAATTTCTCCAAAATGTTTTCCCAAACTATTGCGTTTCTACGAAATTGAATCTATTGTTTGAAGTCCTTTATTTTTTCAATAGAATTGAGAAACAGTCTCGACTGAAGTAAATACAATGAACGCCTCACTGTTATTACTTCATTTGATCTGTTTTGCACAGACGCCATTTTACCGAACGGAAGTTCTTTTAAATGAATGACTGTCAAAGCTGAGAGAGAGATGAACAACACCGCGAGGACACATCAAACAGAATAAATATATTTACGCATGTAAAATCTATTCGCTGATTAAATTCATATTTATGTTTCTGCAGAAAATCTTGTTAGTGCTGTTTACGAATAATGTGTTCGCAGATGTACCGACGTTAAGTTGACGCACTGTTAGAATGCAATTTTAAAGAATAATTTTAGGCACTTTTCTTGTTTACATTACAACAGAACACATGTCCCGTGGCAATGAGAATAAATAAAATCTTCAGATTTAGCGCATCCCACTCTACATGTATTTTATTTTAAATTTTTACATACCCAAATATAACACCATACATACATACGCTTATGTAACTTCCGGGTTGGCGTAAATAGTAATTAATCAAACTGTTTCTGTGGCATCTAATTTGGAATTTATTTAGACATAAAATAGGAATTTCACTTACATTTTGACCTTATAAAAGCTGACAATGTCAATACTATATACTATCAGTATACATTGTAGGTTTTATCAATATCAGTTGATTAAGGCCAATATATTTTATTATGAACTGGCTTAAGACAATGCAACATTTTATTTGCCTAAATATATATGTATACGCACATATATATATATATATATATATATATATATATGTGTGTGTGTGTGTGTGTGTGAAAATATATAGAAAATAGAAAGGAACTGGTTAGGTAAATAATCCAAAGTTCCTTAGTATTTTAGTTATTATTTTTAAAAAATAGTGCTCGATACAAAAGTAGAGCATAAATATAATTATTTATTTAAAAATATGATTCCAACTCGCAACATAAGAGTTTTCATGTTTCAAAACAAGAGCCGAAAACTTCAATATAATTATTTGAATTAAATTGAGTTAAAGTAAGCTCTGTTCCATCTTCAAGCAAATTTTTTTTTGGAATCGGCTCTTGTTTTGAAACATGAGACCTCTTATGTCGCGAGTTGGAATCATATTTTTAAATAAATAATATATATATATATATATATAGAAGGAGGGAGATGCAATATGTATACGCATACATATATACTGCATGCACACACAAATTCACTTGTACACATGTATTTATCCATATACACACTTATGCATGTATACACAAATATATATTCACGTATACAATTATATATGTGCATGTATAGACACACAAACACATATACATAGACAAATATATTTATATATACGCACACATATATAAAAATATAAACACACACATGTATACACGCATATACACAAACACACACAACAATCAATCTAAAAACTGCAAACTCTGCTTGGAAGAAAAATAACTATAATTACCTTCCCAGACCAAAACAAACTACTAAATAAACGCTCAGAATATATCTCAAAATGCAAACACGAAAACAGATTTTTTCCACGTTTATTTTTTTAAAATCGTGAACTGAAAAGAATACATAAAAATAAATAAGATAAAACATGTAAAATAAATTAATTTAAATAAATAAAAAAAATTAACAAACCATTGCTGCTTAAACAACCGTTAGAATAGACTACCAACAATACAATAGACTACCCACAATAGACTACACACAAGGCATCACTGACCCGTATATATATAAATAGTAAAAAAAAAAAACACAACGCATGTCGCCTGATGATTGCGTTTAGCATAAAACAGTCTGTTGCCTCTGAGTGTTGATTTCAAAGTTCATTCTTCTTTCTCTCTCTCTCTCTCTCTATATATATATATACACACACATACAAACATCCCTTGATTAATGCGTTTTTGATGAGTGTGGTAAAATTTTCCTATACCAAGATTCTATTTGTGCATGCATCATACACGATTAACGCGGATAACATCTTTCAGTTTAACTATAGTAATTGAAAATTGATTCTCGTCTAGTTACTGATGTACACATTAACCGCACTAATCAAGGGATATATATATATATATATATATATATATATATATATATATATACACATGTGTGTGTGTATGTAATGATAATCATATTTGTTTCATCTGTACGGAAGACACCAACGGAAGACCTATTTAAAAGAAAACTATTATTGTATCGTGGGTCGAGGCTAATGGACATTTTTTTTTTGTTTTACACGGCTTAGTGAAAAACATGTTAAATAGTCTCAAAGTATCGTCGAAACGCGTTTTATGCATTTCAATGTTCTTTGGAAGGAAGTGAACTGTCTAAATCTGCCCATTATTCTACAGACTGATAACTTACCACATCTTTTTTCAATGATCTGCAATGAGGATTGATAGAGAACTAAGTTTTTTTTCAGGTTTCGTTTTTCTTGAAGGTCACATGCCAGTCAGTAATGTCGATCCTATGGTATTTGGGGGAGTGATGGGTATACGTTTATTCTTTTCGCTGTCAATAAACGGCATCTACTAGGTATGGAGTCAACAAACTAATTCTAGCTTAGAGACACTCCATTTAATAGGAAAAAGATAATTTTCGACAAAGTCAATATTCTCACTTTTTTCAATTTATTTTGCTGTCTAACGATCTGCCTGTATCAGTATACGGGATTCACTTACAATGTCACATATACTTTGAAAATTGATAAATACTTGCTTCTGACTTCGAATATCCACGACCAGGTTTTGTTATGTCGAAAAATCTACTGTTTTAACCCTCGACCAAACAGCTTCTATCTGTGCGTGTTTCAGAGTGGTGAGGCTGTGAGCCTATAATCTACAAGGAATCTACCATGATATAATACCATTAATAACATGTTTCTATGTGTGTTTAGGCATTAGATTTTATCTGACACAGGCGTGTTTAACAAATGGCGAACATTTTTAAATCACTTTTTTCTTGTGTATGTACAAGAGAATTTATTAATAGCTACAATAAATTATAAAAGTATTAGGAACTAGCATTTTCGGGACGAAGCTGCGAATATTAATATTTTTCTTTTACATATTTTGAAATTCTGGCGATCCAAGTTGAAATTCTGGTTCATTTTATTTTGTACACGGCGTGAATCTACTTACTACGGCTACGGGTTACTTACTTTGGGTAGCAAACAACGTAGGTGGAGGAATGTTCTGAATTTAAATCAAGTCATTTTTTAAAAATATATATAGATTTCCGAGAGTTTGGCATTATTACAGTGAGATTTAATTCTGTGATAATAAAAGACATGGTGAGTAGAACAGATTTCAGACTCTGCATTATTTTTGTATTATCAGGTTTTTTCCCCCCAGAGTATAATTACTTTTACACAAGCCTTCGCCATTATAGTAAAATCATATGTCGAAATCAATGGGATGTTTCTTCATAAATGTGTGTATGTGTGTTTTCATTGAGGAGTTATGCCTAGAGAATTGGCTCTTGGCATACCAGACGGAATAAATGAATCAGATTTCCTGTGTTTTGTTGGAACATATTTCAGAAACGACAGAATTGAATTCTTGCTGCGCTGTTCCCATTGACCGATAAACTAATACGATATCAAGTCTTGGGTATGCCACACTATTTGGTTCGGAAAGATATCTAAATAACTACGTATACTTTTCAAAACACTTTCTCGTAACCATTTCACTTGTTCAAAACAAGAGTAGCATAAAAGCTGGTACATTTACTATCAGTACTGGCATTGACCAATTTGCTCTCGTCTGCAATAGCGATGGGATAAACCTGACCCCCAAAAGCCTCTAATATGTCTATTTATAATAGAACATTTCCGTCTGTCTTTAAGAAAAAAAAAAACACGACTATAATTTTCTGGACATTGATGATGTATCTAAATTTCTATCTGACAATGAATGCTGGAAATTTTTCTCACATATGAACCAGATACGAAACATATTCTACCGACAAAGGTTGAGAATACGATGCAGAGAAACTACAAACTGCTTCTGACTCCAAGAAAGGTAATTTTTCTGACATATGAGAAAAGAAGGTTTGGAGAATTTGCGACTCGCCTGGTACGTTGAAAGCAAGAAAAACTTTTTTTTATCATTTCACTCCAAGCAGTGCAATAAAGCCAACAAGACACAAGGGGTGACTGAATGTAAGAGAATATGAGAGAAAAAAAAATATTGAGGAACGAGAACAATAAAAGGACAGGAATTAAGACAAACGATAAAGAGAGACATTGCATTAGATTTTTTGAAAATCAAGCTGACTGGAAAACAAGAAACCGTAAGAGAGTTCCAGCAAGTGAGCATTGCAAGAGAAGAAATTGTAAACATAGAAATTTCAGTTATATCTAGCCATATCAACTGTAAAACTATGAGACATAACCGCTAACTTGTACTACATTCATATTTATAAAATATGGCACTGTAGAGGAAAGTTCACCAGAAAAATTACGATGATAAATATTTATAGAAACTGTACAGGGAAGCTATGTTACGGTGGTGGGATGTGACGGAAGCCGAGATATCAGATCAAGACCCATATTAAGGCAGATATTTCTTTGTATTTTTTATTAAGAATCTGTAAATAATTGGCAGAAGCCCGTAACCAGATATGGCAGCAATATTCAGTGCATGGACGAATGGTAGGCTTATAAAAGTGTATGACCATAGCCAAGTAATTATTCATTTCCTCGACACATCTAAGGAAATGGATAAAAACTGTCAAAGACAAAAAGAGAAGCTGTAGAGAAAACGTGATCGGCCATGTTCTGAAATATGATAAAGATTTTGTTTCTAAATCAAGTTTTTTTTTGTTTTTATTTAAAATATTCTAAATTACTCTAACAATCACCTTTTGCAATTTTCTTTGGAACCTAGCTATCAAACAAAATCTCTCTCCAAAATCATTTAGATTTTATTACATATAAATGTTACCTGTAATATTTTTTTACCTTTAAAGTATTCCAAGAAAGCAATTACAAAGATAATATGATTTTAATTATATCGTTCCCAGTTTACCAGTAGAAGGAAATTATACAAAACATTAATTAAAGGCCGAAAATGTAGAAATAAGTAGGACTTTGCGATTGGATTTGTATTATTTTCTCCGAGGAGGAAATTAAAATGAACGTTTATACTTCCAGATGATGTTAATTTTTAAACTCTATAAGTATGTGTTGTCATCACCTAAAGGTATTTTGTTTCTCATTCATTCATCAAAAATATTTTCTCTTATCTCTTGATACGTCAGCTTTCAATTTCAGCCACTGTTTGTTTCTCAAAATAGAGAAAAGACATTTGTTAACACTGAAAATGATTTCCACATTTTCTTGGCGCAGTGAAAACACTGTTTCCCAAGAACGGCATCGGTTCACATATATGGACAGGTGATAATTACTTAACCGAATCTCCGATGGTAGACATGTATTTTTCGTGGACAGTTAAAGTATTTTATTATGTGAACTTGACAAATCAGGAAGGCAAAGAACTTCATTGTTTTCGAAGTTGTCTATACTTAGTACGCAATTACAATCTATATTGGGAGGTCGAGTAACGACGTCTTAGTCACAAAAGAGTTGTGTGACTTGAATTTAAATCATCAGTCACCTAATTAACAAGTGGTTGATGCTGCTCATTCTTGCAATTTGTATTGAAGAGAGAAAACAACATGGAAGTCGCAATATATCTATAGTCAACGCAAGATGCATATGATGAAAGGAAGATTTCTAAAGACCACTTCCTTAATTTGGGATAATAAAATCCATTAAACTGACATCATTTCAAACAAAAAAGTAAACTGAACGGGTTTCTGATTAACATAGACATGGTAAACATTGTGAGAAGTAACGGAACAGAAGTAAAAACAAACAACTGTAGATAAAAAAAAAAACTACTATTTTAATAGAAATTTTTGTGATGTCAACGAACACTCGGAGCCACTTTTATAATGCTCATTGTAGCAGTGACTTTGTAATCGCAGATACAACTATAGTACGCCGTTGAACAATACTGGTGCCAGACGCCGTCGAATAGCACTAATAGTACTTGCTCGCTAATACTCGCTCGATTAGTAACCACCGAATAGTAATCCGTATAGTGAGATATTCACTCACCGCCCCACGCGGTCGGATGTGGCAAACCGCCAAGTTTATTGTGGGCTATTCGTAGGCTCGGCCAAATATTCCCAAGGGTCGTTAGCTCTCCCCGAGACGAGACGCTGCCCTTCAACTTAGCCACGTCTGGGGATCCTCTCTGCCCGTAAGTGTTTGACCAGCACACTTCCGAAGTAATCCGGATAGTAATCACTTAGACGCCGCGCTAATTCTCATATATACATTTCCTTTGCCATCACGTGATATACTTATTCAAAATAGGATCGCCCGTGTTTGCTCTCAGGTGATATGTGTTCAAATTCCAGTGTCAGCAGCAACACGTTATTCCTGCATAACAAAAATTATTTGAAAATGTTTAAAGCGAATCGTGTTTGAGATATTTAGAATACTGAATGAGAGGATTGACATGAATGCATCAAATAAGAACGAAATAAAGGGTTCCTGAAGAAGACCGGAGCGTACAACGGCCGAAACGTCGTGAATATGCCAGTAGAGATGAGGACAAATGTCCGAACAATGTAAATAATATAAATAACTGATGAAGTTATTGGAATTTGTAAAATTTAAAATTTCTTTTCACTCTGCATTTCGCTCTGTCATTATAATATTTTATAATTATGAAAAATCTTTCTTCAATGTGCCGTATCCATTCTGGGTTGTTGACGACCATGGTTCTCCAAAATTTTAATTTAATTAATCATAAAATGTTGATTGCTCTAATTGTCCTTGTTTCTTTTCTCTTTTATGAAAAGAGTATTTGTCAATGCACGAATGTCCACATAAACATCAATTACAAAATAACACGAATTCTTGTCTATTCACGTTTTTCCAATACGACATGAAACTGTCTACATTTCTGCGATAAGTTTATCATTACTGACATTATTTACGGTCAGAATTATATCATCCTCTTGATTGTTATGATTAAAACATTTAGACCATTATACCGTCCAGCGTTTTTTTTTTTAGGTTCTGTCCATTTGGTTTACTTTAAGGCATTTTCGAACTGGTCCCTTTATTCAGCTTTATTTCATAATAAGCAATTAATGGAAACCACTTAGTGAATGTGATGCCATAAGTTCAATCCTTCGTATCGGTAGAAGGAGTATACGGAGATTCTGTAGAAACAAAACTGGTAATAAATGAACAATTAAGCAAAATATATCACAAGACAAGCAGAACAGAATGAGAACAAGCAACCCACATTAATTAAAATAAACGGTTCAGAGACCTGAAGATGGTTGGAGGGTATAACGGTCAAAATAAGAAGGACATTATTACTACGGTGAATAATGTAAATATGTACAAACAGAGACGTAGCTTGCGTATGTCATTCATTAATTTTATGAAACTGACCAAAATGCATGCATTTCTAGTATAGCATCATTCTCCTGGAAAAGCTTCTTCCAACGAACCACTTACATGCGGGTCTGACTCCCAAGTTGATGGCTCCCCTGCCACTTCAATTTTAAACTATACAAGTCTTAGTTTTCAATAATCTGTCATTCATAGCCTCATAAACTTCACCTCTTACAGAACACATTCTTACAGTAACGCTCTACCTCGAGTGGATTTGGGAGCTTCTTTAGGATAAACATTAGTGTTGTGGCATTCCTAAGGACGATAATGGGTATGTCACCATTCACATCAATACAATAGTAAATACTGTATGTTGGTCTACAGTCGGAGATTCGTCTCCAGCTGTGCTGGTCAAAATCTCTGCCTCCGGGCAGAGAAGATCTCTAGACGAGGCTAGTCGAAGAGTAGAGTTTCATCTCATGGAAACAGCTACCCGACACCGCTTTATACGGGATCTACAGAGAATTTTGGTCGAGACTTCCGGCTCGCATACCCCACATTGAATTCGGCCTTGTGCCACATCTGTCCACGGGGAGCGGTTGGTAGATATCCTGCAGTTTGAGATTCATTGTGAAATTCACTTGACTCACTTTAAGCAGTTGACTACTACTACGCACCACTGATGAATCTTATATGTGTTGTTCTTGTCCTAACTATTATCGTTAATTACCAACTTTCGTGTGATTATTCTATGAAGTAACGTTTCCTAAGTTACAACAAGAAGCTAGTTAGATTCATTGTGGAATTCACTTGACTCACTTCTAGCAGTTCTTCTACGCGCCGCTGGCGAATCATATATGATGTTCTTGACCTAAGTATTACCGTCCATTACCAAACTTTTTTTGATTATTCTATTCAGTAATCTTCCCTAGGTCACAGCAATTAGTAAAACAAAAATATCGTAAATGACAAAGATAACTTTTTTACTGTTTATGAAACAAATAGTAACTTTAATTTCTTTTTAAGATACTAAAACTACAGTGATTTCTTTTTTTACTCCCACAGTAATGAATTAACTTGTGAAATTACTTTTTATGTAAAAACTGAATACAGTCCAAGAAATATAAAACGCAAATAATTTTATGATCTGCGTTATTTTTTTATTTGTTCATCTTCATATTCAAACCATAGAGGGAAGGAAACGTTCGTCTGGGACAACGTCAAAAAGCACTCTAAATTTATTTTCTATCAGAACTAGTCCCGCTTTAATATTAAGCCCGCCCAGCTTAGACATATGACCTACGATGACAGCTTAATGATCCGCTATTGTAAAATAATAGCTTTCTCATAGTTTTTTCCTATATTAAAAATGAAAAAAATATTGTTTTTTCAAAATTCAGTCAGGTGATAGTTGTGTCTCTGATATCAAGACTGTTTTTGTAGAGCCGTTAAACTGCTTAGCAATATCAATGCTCCTATATAGCAGTGAATATTGGACAATCTGCTTACTGAAACCCATAATAGACGGAACATCTAACAAAGCAAGACATTTTTGTTTCCAGCTGGGCTGGTCAAACCATCTGCCTCCAGGCAGAGAGGATTTCCAGACGAGGCAATGCGAGAAGGACAGAGTCTCGTTTCGGGGAAACAGCTACCCGACCCCGTTCTATACGGAGAATTTTTGGCCGAGCCTACGGGCTCGGATACTCCACATTAAATTCGGCCTTGTGCAACATCTGATCGCGTGGGATGGTTGGTAGATATCCCGCAGTCGGAGATTCGTCTCCAACTGTGCTGGTCAAAGAGCTTCCAGCCAGAGAGGATCCCCAGATACGGCTATGTGGAAGAGCAGAATCTACCCAACACCGTTTCATACGGGGTTTATGGGAAATTTTCGGCTTAGTCTACGTGATCGGATACCCTACATTAAATTTGGCTTTGTGCCACATCTGACCTCGTGGGGCGGTTGGTAGATATCCTGCAGTTGGAGATTCATTTTGAAATTCACTCGACTCACTTTAAGCAGTTGACTACTTCTACGCGCCACTGACGAATCTTATATGTGTTGTTCTTGTCCTAACTATTATCGTTAATTACCAACCTTCGTGCGATTATTCTATGCAGTAATGTTTCCTAAGTTACAACAAGAAGCTAGTTAGATAGGTTATGCATTGTTTTCCTCGATCCCTCTTGCCTTCAATAAGCCGTATGAGTGTCAAATTATCCAAGCCCTCTTTCCTCATCATGTGCCCTAGAAATTTCAACTTTCTTCCTGGTGTAAAATGTAGTAGCATTTTTGATTTTATACATTCTAAGACTTCGTCATTACTCATATATTTAGTTCAGGTTATTCAAAGCAACTTTCTGTGGTCTCAACTTTTTTCTTCCTTTATGAGATTGACCGGCATTCACTGCCATATTGGAGGACTGCCACTGTATAACTGCCCAGTACTCTTTACTTTGTTTTTAATGAAATTTTCCTATTTTTTAATACGTTGCTTAGCTTCTGAAAGGCATTTTTTACTATCCTAATGTGCCTTTGGATTTCAGTGTTGAACTTTCAGTCTCCTGTTAAAAAATTCCCACATATTTAAATGGTTGCACCAGCTTGTTTTTGGTATCTTTATTTTGTAATTTTCATTGGGGGGAGGGCTTCCTTTACTGAAAATCATACATTCTGTCTTCTTGCAATTGATATTTAGTCATTTCTTTTCGCTTTCCTTCACTACCTTCTGTAGTTTTCTTATGTTATATTACAGATTAATATATAAACAGAGAATCATGAATCACCTACTTTAATTGATGGCATTTGACGCTTCATCTATTTGTTCAGAAAAACTGTCTATTTCATCTTTATAC
>CAHIKZ030005574.1:2165000-2200000 GCA_903632075.3 Acanthosepion pharaonis | reverse complement strand
ATGATGTGACAATCAGCAGGTGTCTGGTGATTTTTGCTCCATGAAATTCTGAATATTTTATATGTAAACTCTGAGGATTTTGGCATTGAGCCCTCAGTTTATTTTAGATTTTACCTTATTTTGACCCTTAGGTTTTATATATATATATATAAATATATATATATATAGAGAGAGAGAGAGTGAGAGAGAGAGAGATGGATATGCAATGTGAAAAGTCCTGATCTGGCATCTAATCTACAGTCGCTTTCTCACAGACGTGCCCTGGCTTCCCTCTGACTCCTCCACAAATATTTTTATGACAACTGTTCCGACAAGCTACATTCACTGATTCCCAGAGTGCATGAATTTAAGCGAGCTACCAGGTTGGCGTATCGGTCCCACCCTTTCACTGTCAAAACGGTTAAATGTAACCGTTTCTTCTCCTCAAACAGCATCTACTGTTGCACTTCCCGTCTGTAGAACTCCCTTCTGACTTGTTTCCTCGATGACTATAATCTTCAAATATTCAAGTGTAATGTCAATCGACATCTGACACCATGAGCTTATCCCTTGGCCTCATCTGTATCCGTTCCTCAAACATGCCTTTTAATCTTGTTCTCAATCCCCTGTAATCCCTTGCGTGCTACTGTGACTCGCACCTTCCTTTAAAAAAATTGTGTGTGTGCTTTAGTGCGCGTATACAGTCGTTGCAGAAACGTAAACAAAGTAATCAAGTAATAAATTCTAATCTGGGATAATTTCTTATTTCTGCAAGCGTCATATTTACTGGGTACACGAGTTTGAGTAGATAACCCCACCCCCACCTCGTAAATATTCAGCCAAATAATATGGCGCGACGATCCGATAACTCTGCCTCTCATTACACGATATATCAAGTGATGAATGGTAACAATGGAGCTGTTCACTCCAGCAAGAGCGAAAAACACTGAATTTATATATATATATATATATATATATATATATATATATATATATATATATATATATATATATAGGTAATGTAACCGCATCCTCTATTTTAACAGCTTCTTCTCTCGCACCTCCGACAGTGAAAACCCCTTCCACTTACTGCTTGCCTGATAATTATAATCTTCAAAAATTTAAATGGAATTTCAATCAGCATATTGCCTTGATCCCCGTCCTTCTTGATATCCTTTCCTCATATATATATATATATATATATATATATATATATATATATATATATATAGTTTATATATACAGTAGCACGTCCAAAACTAAGGGACAAATTTTAAAACCTAATATTTGTTAGAAATACCAACTGTGAAAAGCTGAAATTTTGACAACTGGTAGTCGTTATCATCCATAATAACATACTAAAATTTGAATCATTTGTAAAGGATAGAAAAGAATTATAACAATTATTTATTTATTTTCAAAATAGGATCGTCCAAAAGCAAGGGACAAAATTGAGAAAAACAATGTAAACAGTATGCTATATTCAAAATTTTTTTCCTCTAAAGAATAAGTCTTACTTAGTCATTTGTAAACGTTGCATCAGCCGGCACCATCGCGAAACGCCAAAAAACTTGATTACTCTCTCGAGACAAGCTATTGTGAAGCTACACAGGAAAAGCACACCATTAGAGAGATTTCAGAGAAAGTGAAACGTTCCAAGAGGTTGTAGGCAGGGTTGTTAAATCCTACAATGATACTGGCAAAATAGTGCTTTTAAAACCGGCAGACCCCGCAAAACTAATGCAGCGTATGTCATTAAAGGACCGTTTTAAGTCTTGCACAGAAATTAAAAGGGTTATGAATAGTACCTCATGTGTTAATGTGTCAAGACAGACTGTTTGTAGACGACAGCAAGAAATAGGGCTGTTTAATCGAACCCCAGGGAAGAAACCACTTGTTAGTTCGAAGAATAGGAAGAAGAGATTAGAGTTTGCAAACAGGTATATGAAAATTGAGCAAAAGTATTTTTCAGTGATGAAAGCAAGTTTAATTTATTTTGGAAAAGATGGAAAGAAAATGCTAAAGAGATGTACAGAAAGATTAGAGGTGCAAAGTGTACTAAGAAACTGTCAAGTTTGGGGGCAGAAAGCGTCATGTGGTTATTTGGAAAGTTTTTCAAGCCAAGGTACAACGCCTCTGTCCGGTTACAAACTCTCGTGTAAACGGGCAGATCTATAAAAAAACATTGTTCAAGATCATGTTGTGCCAATCATACAGAATTAGGTTTCGATAGGGCTACCTTTATGCAAGATAATGCCCCATGTCACAAGGCAAAGGTGGTAATGAGTTACCTTAGTGAGCAAGATTTAGAAATTATGGATTGGCCACCGCATAGTCCCGACTTAAATCCAATAGAAAATCTTTGGAAGACCTTTAGAGGAAAGTTATGGAAAGAACCAACTAACACGGAGGATTTATTGGTGAAGCTTCAAGAAGAATGGTCTAAAATTAGTATCGAGGATTGTCAAGAAACTGATTCGTTCTTGTAGTCGAAGATGTGCAGCTGTCATTGAGAGCAAGGTCTCATTTACTAAATATTGATTGTACATGTATTTTTATTGTTTTTTTGCCGTTTACATTGTTTTTCCTCAATTTCGTCCCTTACTTTTTGGACGTTCCAAATTTGAAAATAAATAAATAATTGTTATAATATTTTTCTCCTTTGCAAACGATTCAAATATATATATAACTATATATAATATATATATATATATATATATATATATATATATATATACTATATATATATATATATATATATATATATATATGTGTGTGTGTGTAAGCAAATGTAAATGGATATATTCGAACAGCTTTCCGTTTAGCATGGTCACGTTCGACAAGGTGACCATGCTAAACGGAAAAACGATCATTTTAAAATTTTCAGTTATCTGTTTGATAAGACTTATTGTTTATGTCCATCGTCTTTGTCAAATTGAACTGAATTGTATTTTTAATGAATATTGTCTTGAAAAAAGGTTTATTAAAACCGAAACGTCAGATGTCGACTTTTCATTCATTTTAAACAAATATAATTGCATTTAAAATTTTTGTTTGTTTTTTCCAAATTTTTTCTATATATATATATATATATATATATATAGTTATATATATATATATGTATATAGTTATATATATATATATATATATATATATATATATATATATATATAATATAAAAAAATAATGGACTTATTCAAAATGGCTTTGCCATTTTAAAATTTTAACTCGTTTCTTCAGTTCCTTTTAAGAGACGAAAATAATTTTAGATGGCTACATTGTTTTGCGCTCGACGTTATATTTGTAGATTTTCAGCATTCGAAGGTGAAATATCATATCCCTTCTAAGTATAAATCATTGATTTCCTGAAATCGAATTGAAAGATTATTCACTATCTACACTGATGAACAAAAACTTTATGAACACCTGCCAAATATGATTTTCACTCTCTACATATCCGCCAGTAGTGCACTTACCGGATCAGGCATGAACTCTACAAAATTTTAAGTGGTTTACTCTCGATTATGCTATTAGGCTCTTAACAGATTCTTACATTATCTAGCATTGCACAATAAAAATTCTTCTAAAATATCCTAAAAGTTCTTTTGGAGATTGTGATGTAGAGAATTTGGTGGTCAAGGCAATAGTTAAATGGTATACAATGATTACACCATTTTCCTTCGTTCAGTTTCTGTTATCCAGGTTCAATCCCTGGAATAAGTCATTAACAAGTTTTAATTTATCTGAAATCGCAAGGACAGTTACATCAGCTGAAGGTAAAGTTTTTTTTTTTTTCCTTTAAGTGACAGAAAATGAAATTTCTCCACTTTAGAACCTGGGCGATCATGGCTCTTCACAACTGCATGTCCATTGTAGCTGTAAACAATCGCTGATCTCTTACTATTCCTCTCTCACTGATCTAACGCTCATTTACACAATATCGTCAGGCAGGTTACGCAATGTTCCCCCCTCTGCCTTTCTTAACTCCCTTATGCCCCGTGAGAATCAAATTTTCCAATCAGTCTTTCTTCATAATGTGTCCTAGAATTTTCATTTTTCTCTTTCTGATACGAAATACAAATATCTGTTTGTTCCCATTTTTCTTAAATCATTCGAGTTTTTCACTTGCTCCACCGCCTTTGATATTCTCAGAATCATTCCATAAAACCAGTGTTAACTCAAGTTTCCTCTTCATGATCGAGAATCACTCACATTACACAAAGTTTCGTTTCTTTCTTTTTGTTAATCACGATACTTTGTTTAAATTTTAGAAGAAATATTTCGCTGTTCCCATACGCCTTCGAATTTTTTTTTTTTTTTTTTTTGGCCACATGGTCTTTTCCACGTCCAGATAGTTAAATGTCTCTTTTTGCTTCATTTTGACATATCTAATTCGTAGCACGCAGATTTGTATCCTATCTCTTGTTAATGACCATATATTGCGTCTTCTTAACTAAAGAAGCTACTTTCAAACTACAGTGTAACCCGGATATAAGAGAAACCCGGATATAAGAGATTTTCTCTAGTCCCAAATTAGAGCCTGTGTTAATGTATATAAAATAGACCAAACCCGGATATAAGAGAAACCCGGATATAAGAGATTTTCTCTGGTCCCAAATTAGTGCCTGTGTTAATGTATATAAAATAGACCAAACCCGGATATAAGAGATTTTCTCTGGTCCCAAATTAGAGCCTGTGTTAATGTATATAAAATAGACCAAACCCGGATATAAGAGAAACCCGGATATAAGAGAGATTTTCTCTGGTCCCAAATTAGAGCCTGTGTTAATGTATATAAAATAGACCAAACCCGGATATAAGAGAAACCCGGATATAAGAGAGATTTTCTCTGGTCCAAAATGCTTTAATATAATTCATTTTGGCTGAGGAGAAAACGACCAATTCACTTAATTCATGAGTAGGGCTGCCGAAACACATCCGAAAGATGTCTTTGGAAAGTGGGGAAAAAAACTTCAGTTAGTGAACCTGAGAAAATATCATTCCTCAAGGGCCCGTAATTACCATGTCATTCACATCTTGATACAAAGAGGGGAAATAGAGTGAGGAAGGAAATGCTTGCCTTTTTTGAGTCTTAAACAACGCCACCTAACGGCGTTTCTCGAAGCCAAATGAGGTAATCACATTGCCTCTTATTATCATGGGAAACATTTTTTTTTTCTTTTTTATTATTATTCATTGTTAATGTTTTATTTAATGAATTTATTCCTCCCACAACATACCGACTAGATATAAGGTTTACAGTAATAAAACAAATATAGAGGTTTATAAATTTAGGTAACTGCTCCAGTTACGTCAATTTCGCTAATAATATTTTCTGGCATATATGAATCACTCAGAGAAAAGACAGTGCAGCGCCATGGAACAAAGGGGAATAATTTAACTTGAAAAATATCGTGTATAAATGTTTGTTCATTTAATAATACAGCACATCATATATATATATATATATATATATATATATATATATATATATATATATATATATATATATATATAATATATATATATATATATATATATATATATATATATATATATATATATATATATATATATATATATATATATATATATATATATATATAATATATATATATATATATATATATATAATATATATATATATATATATATAATATATATATATATATATATATATATATATATATATATATATAATATATATATTAAAGACATTTTTTTATAACGTTGTTATTTTATATACCGATGCTCTGTTTATGATAAACAGTATTAAATAACATTTACCGGCCCCTGAATGTCCGAGAGGTTCTTTGACAAGTTCGAACCTGCATCCTATACGGAACCGTCATATACGGCGTGCCTTAACCTCCCTAGGCTATGAAGGTTCGAATTTATGTAAAAGAATCTTCTATTGTCTACCGATTGGTTCTTTGTAGCCTAGAGGTAAGGCACGTCAGCGTAATGACGGTTCCGTATATATGCAGGTTCGAATCCTGTCAAACAACAATATCTATGAAAATTTCTCAGACATTCAGGCCGTAAATGTTATTTAATACTGTTTATCATAAACAGAGCATTTTGTAAATATATAAAAAAACAACGTTAAACTTTTTAATAAATAAATTGTCGGACCTTGTCCATTTCTTAATATATATATATATATATATATATATATATATATATATATATATATATATATATAATATATATATTATATTTTGAACAATAAGAAAATTAAAAATTAAAAATTAAAATCATTAGACACACTGGGTTGTAGATTAATATTCTTTCGTTTTTTTATTATTATTATTCCATGTAGATTCCTCGACTAGTTTCGACCGAAATGGCCATCATCGGGAGGAGAATTATTTCTGATTGCTGTTGGCAGCGAACTACAGAAATGAATCATGAAAATATATTATATATATATATATATATATATATATATATATATATATATATATATATATATATATATATATGGTCTTCCAATAAATTGACAGATTTTAAATGTGAATTAAGTTTAACTCTTTGGCAATTTCAACCATGGAAAGATTAAAAAATAAAACAAGTTGTTAAAGTTATCGAAACCTATTACGGAAATGGACATTCAAACAGAAATGCATTTCATGCCCTTTACGATTTTTGGTGGACATAATCGACCAACTGAGATTGCAATTGGAAAAATTGTTCGTAAATTCAAACATACTGGGTCGGCGGCAGATGTGAAAACACGTTTGCGTGCTCGTTTGCGCCGTTCAGCTGAAAACACTGCTGCAGTGCACGAAAATGTGGCCGAAAATGCAGTCACCAAAATTCGTCATCATGCGCAGGAATTGAACCACTCTACAACAACGTTACATCTAATTTTGACCAAAGATTTGTCTCTACACGCTTACAAAATACAATCGATACAAAACCTGAAACCTGTTGAACATTTAGTGCGCCGTACATTCGTCAATTATGTGGACGAGCAAAGACAAGCCGATGAAGAAAGAAAATGAAAACAAATCATTAGACGCTTTAACTTAATTCACATTCAAAATCGGTCTACGTTATTGGAACACCATACATATATATATATGTGTGTGTGTGTGTAAGAACGGTTAATATTGGCAAAACGACTAAATAAATAAATATATATATGTGTGTGTGTGTGTGTGTGTAAAAACCGTTAATATTGGCAAAACGACTATTATATATAGAACGCATTTGTTCTTTTAAAGGTTACATTGTCGTCTGAGGTACGAGCTCTTCCCACTAACTTCGTTTTCATCTTTCTTCTGCATGACCATCAGATGAGTAGGCATTTGGATTATGTCTTCCCAATTCTGTAAGGAGATCAGTTAGTTCACGCACCCCACGAATTATTTTATATCTTGCAAAAGGTCAGAACCTTTCTTACGCATTTTTTTTAAAAGCTCCCCACATAGTGATGACATTTAGAAGAACCTCGGGCACGCTTCGTTAGAGACTAACGTCCTACTGCAATGAATATCGAAGCACAATTCTTTCGGAGAAAATAGAAAAGAAATACGTATCTTGAAAGAAAACATTTGAGAAGTTGACAGTTTTAAATGCTCGTTGTTTAACGCGCTACCTCGGATATCTTTCAGCTGGGAGAGAAGAGGACATTTTCGTGTCCGGCCAAGATTTCCAAAACAGTCCGCACGGCAAAATAATAAAAAAATCGATTTTGCATAAATGTAGACGAATAAAGTGTTATTAATCTGTAAATCACATCGGAATCATAATATTGGTATCGATTTAAAAATGCATTTCCGATACGAAGTTTGTTTTTTTTTTTTTAATCCCAGGGACCATGTGTACTACAGCCACAATAGAAGTGGTATTTCATGAGCAAGACAGCTTGATGGATCCCAACCCTCTCCAGGCCCGTTTTGAATTCAGAGATTTTCCTTCTCCTAGATCGGTTGCTATCCAAGGTTATACAACTCAGTCTGTCCTGCTATTTACCTATAGCTCAGGAGTGAAGAAGATTCATACCTTTCCCAAAGGTATCAGCACGTAAGCGTATAGTGAATGCGACTGGAATTCGAAATCGGCTCACTAATTCCGAGCTGCTACCCATTACTCCACTGTTCTTCTATAACAACAGTAATTTAGGGAATTCTAAAGTAAGTGTTTTATTAAAGCTAACCCTGTCATTCTGGAGGAAGAGATGAAAACCTTTTTCTCACGCCTGTAAGTGGTTGGTTTTCTAGCCTGTCGTGCCTCTTGCATTTCTTTACACACACCGGATGTTGACTTCTCGATGATTAGTCAGAGCTACTCCCGCTTAAAAAAAAAAAAAAAAAAAAATGATCGACGGTTACGTATTCTTAAATTCAAACAGACCCGAAACAGACCAGCGTTTGATGTCAACAGCGGCAAGCCGAGAGAGAGAGAGAGACGCGACGCAGAACAGCGTTCATGTCAATACCCACGCCCTGAGAGAGAAATGACAGCGACAGCCAACACCAATTTCTATTTTACTTCTAATTTCACCATTCTCTCTTCCTTTTGCATTAGCAACTCCAACAGATAGAAGCTACTAGTTTTGTATATGTAAATAAATTATACATACTCATATACAACATCTTCATTTTGCTTAAATTTACGTCTGCCGTGAAGGAGAATGAATTAACCCCCACAGCAGTAATAACAACAAGAATGTTGTATTTTCCAGGTTACCCATTTCCGCCCCCGCAACAAACTTTCAATTGCTAGGATTAGAAATGCTGATTCTCCAAGAAAACGATGCAATTTTCCAATATCTTCATCCTCTATTTCGACTAGCAACATAACTATCGAACCGGAGAACTGACAAACCATGGAATGAGGAATGATTTTCAGTACTAAGAAACAGTGCTAAAGTGTCACTCAAGGCAAAGGGTTACTGCTGAAATAGTAAGGACGAATGTGTTGTATGATCTACATGAAAGATAACAGGAAGTGGAGATTACGAAGATAGGCTCTTGCCTTGAAGAGTTTAAGACTGTAGTGATCAGGTAATTGCTCACGTGGAAGTCTAATCCAGAATGTGTCAATAATGGATATAAATGCAAGTTGACACAACTGTTAACACGTAGAAGAAACCTGCAGCAAACTGCATATATTTCTACAATTTGTTCTTAGAAAAAGCTTCGGTACTGATATTTTGTCTATTAAGGTTTATCGCCTAAATGGCGTTGACAAGATACTGAAATGGAGTGTAAATACATATAGGATTCAACCTACATTTGACTTCAAGCAGATAATGACAAAATAATTATGCACTCGTATGTATTATATATAAATATGCATGAACACTACTATATTATATATAAAAAATAGCTGACGACTCGTATGCAAGGATGCCCGCCTACTCGGGCGGCTAACAATCCATATTGCAGACGCTCACTCAGGCACATTTGTGTTTGCCTAACAGCCACAGAGCCTAGCTGTGTTTATACTGCAAATAGGCTGAGCAGACCTTAGTTACAGTTTCTGGGAGAGAGTGTATTATCTAGTGTAATCAACAATTTGAACAAGGCCAGCACGCACAAGCCCTCGGCCATGATCACTTTCACATCTATCGACGGCCCTCAATAGTCCTGTCGTGGCCGAGTGATTAAAACGTTCGCTTTTCTGATCACCAAGGTTGATTTGACAAGAAAAAAGACTTCCTGATTTTATCGACACCTTTGGAAAGTGCTCCAAATTGGCTATTATATATATATATATATATATATATATATATATATATATATATATATATATATATATATATATGTGTGTGTGTGTGTGTGTGTGTGTGTGTTTGTTAACATATATATACACGTAAAATCAGGACGTCCGTGGCCTCCACAATTTCCTGATCTATGTGGCTCTTAATAAACTACCTTTCTTATTTCTCCTAAACCCTGCTCCGCGATCCATTTACTCGAGCTCACTAAGTATATTATGCGTTGTTTTCGTCTCTCTTGCTCTCAACTCGTCCCATGTGTCAGATTTTCCAAGCCCTCTTTCCTCATTATGTGCCCATGAAACTCCAACAGTCTCTTCCTGATGTTAAGTATTATAAGTTTCCTTTTTGTTTCTGTATTATC
The DNA here is from genome assembly GCA_903632075.3 of Acanthosepion pharaonis. Classification (NCBI taxonomy): domain Eukaryota; kingdom Metazoa; phylum Mollusca; class Cephalopoda; order Sepiida; family Sepiidae; genus Acanthosepion; species Acanthosepion pharaonis. The sequence goes on along the minus strand of CAHIKZ030005574.1, from coordinate 2,189,927 downwards.
CAAAACTTCGTCGCTGTTCATATGTTCGCCAGCATCCCTCTGTCTATTTTTCATCGTTGAGGAGATTGCCAAATATATCGGAGGATTGATGTCACGTATTCTTCTAGAACTTTTTTATTTTTATTTTTCTATCGATATATATATATATATATATATATATATATATATATATTTTGTTTAATACTCTTAGCTTTTTTGACTGTATCTTTGGCTATCCCAATGCGCATTTGAATTCCATTTTCGCCCATCTTATGTTTAAACACGTTCCAGCTATTTAATTTTTGTCCTTCTTTGATTTTGTTATCTCCAATTGGTAAATTTGACATTTTAGCGCCCATCCTTTTGCTAAGAACCATGCAGGTTTAAATGCTGCATAATAGTGAGCTGAATGACAGTATAACCTTTTCGCCAATTTCGTACCGATTAAGTCCTAACTTATCTCCATTCATTATGATGTTTCGAACCTGAGGTCGAACACTGGCACAAGCATGTGATATATAATTACCTAAGCGACGCTTGTTCTCTCGTTCACTTTTTGTATATGTTTGTTTTCTCACGCACACTAAAATACGTCACAAAAACTTTTTTCAACATGAGGAGTCACACATATTTGCACGTGTACTAGATAAAAAAAAAACAAAAAAAAAAAACATATTTTTGACTTTTAGTCTATTGTCGCAAAGCTCAGCGATGTTCCCACTTTTAGTACAATGGGAGGTTATTTCCCAGATACGGAACCTCTCGATCCCGATGTCTTGTTATAAAAATATAAGTATTTTTTATTGCCATTTTGAAATATTTACTGTCGATTTATCAATGGTTTCACTATATTACGCACAATATAAAAACACGGATACAGAGTTGATTTTGTATAAATGTAAAGCATGCGAAGTAAATATTAAAAAAAAAAAACTTGCGGTTGCATTTTCGGCAAAATGGTAAAAAGATACAGGAAGATGTTATCTAATTGCTGGTTTTTGCAAGCAATAAAAATTTACAACTTGATTGGCGTTAATCCAGTAATCCCTATGTATCTACAGTGGATATGTTCCAAGACCTCCAACAGAGAAGCAAAATCGCTGTAGTTTTTTTTTCTATCGACATGCATACCCACACCGAAGTTTTATTTATAAGTGAGGCTAAATAAGAGAATAACTTGCAACAGAGGAAAACGATTTTAACATTTTTTTTTTTTAAATAAAATGTACGTGGCGGATAGAAGTTTCTTTCTTTCTCTAAACAATAGCAAAATCAGCACAAATTTTTTTATATATCCTTATCTACTTTAAAAAGACGGAATATATATATATTCATTAGCGAGGAATTGGAAACGTCAGAATCAGACAAATACAAACATTTGAGTATCTGTAAATTTTATTAACAAAAAAAAAAAAAAAAAAAAAAAAAAAACCCGAGTGGCAGCGTAGTCTGAAGGCGCATTGAAGTAGAGAAAATCCTTCCTAAAGTTAAGCAATAAGAGACAGGAAATTTCCGTTAGAAACAAAGAGTACTTAACTCCTATGTAATATCAATCCTCATTTGAAGTAGTAAATACTGGACAATTTTGTCACAGAAGAGGAGAAAACTGAAACAACAGATTGTTGGGAACATCATAAACGGAACACGTGAGCAAGGAAGAACTTTTACGTAAAATGTGGAACAAAAAGGGCAATTCTATTAATTTTACTGGAATTTCTTGGAGGCATAATGAAGAAAATAAATCTTAGAAAATTTCATTCATAGGACGTGTTGAATGCAAAAGCGGTAGAGCGGAACTGTTTAAATCAATTCAACGATAATTGCAGAACGAATACTGGGAGAGATAGTAAGAAAAGAAACATGCCTAACGGATACAAGGAAGAGGAAATTATGGAGAGCCATTATCGCCCGCATTCTGAACTATAATAATGATAGAAAATAAAAATAATCATAATGACCACAGAGAAGTGGCAAAGCATTTACATTAAACAACACAAAATATTAAGTTCTTGAATTAATTTTTCTTCCATTTTTATTTGCCGTGTTCCTTCAGGACCTGATCGATAATGGCTGCCAACGTAAAAAATGGAGAAGAATTAAAGCAAGCACTTAATATTTCATGCCATTTAAAGCAAACTCTTTATCTCTTCTCTTTGATGTATATGAAGTTGCAGGAATTACTATGATTGTACTTTAAGGAAAGTAAATCTTAAGATTGTATTTTTCTGAGTTTGAACTCGGATAACAGAAAATGAACGGAGGTGAGTAACCAGTGTGCAGGGGGAATCACCATCTATTTTTCCTTCCTTCGTCTACTGTTTGGGATAATGTCCGACGATAATCATGATTTTAAAATGTGGTGAAAGATACATTAAATTAAAACAAATACATTTTTTTTTCAAATTGCAATTGCTGATAATTTATGTTCACTCACGAACCATTTTCTTTGAAATATCTGTCTTTCATGGTTTAGCCTATCAATAAAGACCTTGATAGATATTTTTATGCTACTGCTCAATATGCGAATACGAGTCGAAAAGTAATTAGGAAAAGAATCCGTTGGGTGGTAATTAGCAAATGACATGTCAGGCTCTAATTAGTACAATTACCAAAATGCTAGAATGCTTCCAGAAAAAGACCACCGGGGATTATCGCACAATAATTAGTCACAGTGAGTCCCCATTGTAAGCACCGAACACAGTACAATAAAAGCTGAAGCTAATCAATTAGGTAACGTCAACACTTTTTGATAAATGAATTAGGACATTGACAGACGATTAGTTAACGCCAACATATTGTATATCGAACTCATTTGATGCGATATACGAGAAGTTTTCGCTTTCTGTATAAAATGTTAATTTAGAGCGAGCTATGTAGTTTCAGCCTCCGGTGTGTGCGTTAAATAACATTATTGTCCACCGTTTCATTTTGGGGTATTTAAGTATTAATCAGTTATCCGCAGAGCACTTTAATACACCGTCCTGGATATGACGATAAACTACATCCGCGTCCTGGGTAAGACGATAAACTACGTCCAACAGCAAGGCCTCTTGATCAGGAGGTTTTGAGGAGCATGGAACCACCTCTTAATTGCTGGTGTTCCCAGATCCACCCTGACCCGCGGTGGTAGCACCTGTTACGGTCCCAGATATGGGCAAATAGTTAACCCCGAAACTGACGTAAAAAGCATTATAAAAGTGTAAAAATGGGTTTTAATACCAGATATAATTTGTAAAAGAAATGTTACCAAAAATACATTTTTGAAAAAAAAAAATAAAAAAAAAAACATTACCAGCAATACATGTTTTAAAATAATATTACCAGCTATACATTTCTGAGGGAAAAAATATTACCATAAATAGATTTTTGACAAAACAAAATATTACCATGAAAAAAAAAGTTGTCAGCATTAAATAACCCAATGCCGTAAAACTGAACCAAACCAACCAAACCTTAACACCGTTTTTTTAGAACCCTATAATTATTGCCAGATATTTTATAAACTAGTAACAGATTATTTCGAAAATCTAATTAGAAAGACACATTTTAATTGTTATCAATAATATCGGATATTACTATGGGAAATCACAGATTAATCTTTAAAATTTCGCATCTTTCCAACAGTATAACATTGCATTTAAAAATAGAAACCATGAAGAAATCAACAAGATAAATTTATTATTGTGGCGGATATCCGCTTCCATAGAAATGCATCCTACCATAACCAGTTAAAATGTAATGAAAGTAAAATTCATTTTTCGGCTTGAGTAAAAAATTCCAATAAATGCTTCGATGCCTTTTACTTCCCTGCTTGTTGGAAATCTTCCTTTGTTGTTTCAGTATTTAAGAACTGTTTAAATATCTGACTCTTCAAACTATCGGCCTATTAGTCTCCGACGGCTTTTTTGGAAAACCACTAGATGCCCTAATCAACTCAGAATTCGTTAAGCATCTCACATTGCAGAGCCTTCTTTCAGACAAGTAATATGGCTTTCGCTTCTCTAGGTCAACTGCTGATACACGAAAGATTATTGCTGAAATGTTCTAGCAAGTTTTAGATAAGACAGGCTGTGATTTGGACATGAAGAAAACGTTTGATAGGGTTTAATATACCGGCCTTCTTGACAAGTCGAAAGGCTATGGTATTTCCAGACGAATTTTTTTTTTATAAAATTGCGAAATGAAAGTTGATCTAAACGACCAATCCTCTAGATCTTTTTTTTTTTTTTTTTACTAATGTAGGTGTCCCCCATGGTTCTTTCCTTGTTTCTTATTTATTCTCGATTTTCATCAATGACCTTCCTCATTACATCACTTCTAAAACTCGATATCTCTGCTGATTTACTATGCCATTTTAATAAAATGTACTATGTCTGATTAGTTCTATATTGTCAAATTGGCAGCTGATGACCTACAATCTGTTGTTAACTAGGGCAAGGAATGTTTTGTTAATTTTAAATCTTCCAAACGAAACTTCTCTCTATTAATCACTTGAAAGTCCCTTCCTGCACCCACCCCCACCATGGCTGATATAAAATCTCAATGTGAGTGGCGAGCTGAGACTTCTCTGACGAATATTCACGGCTGACGTGAAGTGGGAAGTTTATATTGAATGCAATGCTAGGTCTACTACTAAGAAAGTTGGTTCATTGTGCCATTCTAGACAATGTTTTGTCTCCTGAATCAATCTTATATATTTATAAGTCTTCCATTCCGCCACGCTTCTAATATTGCTGCTACATATGCTCCAGTATTCTGCTTGTATATTCATAAATTCTTGACAAAATTCAAAAAAGAATCAGCCATATTATTGCTCCTCGCCAAATGTCTCCCTGCTTCAGTCACTTTCCCGTCGCCGTAATAGCGGCTTGGTTTGTTTTGTTTTACGGCATATCAACCCCAATAATATTCTTCATAAATGTATTGCTGGTAATTTTTGTTTTTTCCTTAAAATATGTATTGCTGGTAATATTTTTTCCTTCATAAATCTATTTATGGTAATATGTTTTCTTAAAAAATGTATCGCTGGTAATATTTTTTATAAAAAATGTATGGTTGGTAATATTTTTATAAAAAAATGTATCTTTGGTAATATTTTTTCAAAAAATGTATAGTTGGTAATATTTTTTCAAAAAATGTATAGCTGGTAATATTATTTTTTCAAAAAATGTATAGCTGGTAATATTATTTTATCAAAAATGAATAGTTTGTTTTGATTTATGTCATCTCAATCTCAGTGGGTTATTGAATGCAAACAAGATTTTTATTGCTGGCATTTTTTTCCAAAAATGTATTGCTGGTAATATCTTTTACAAAGTATTTCTGGTATTAAAATCTAGTCTTATACTTTTATAGTGTTTTGACACCAATTTTTGTGGGTTAACTATTTACCCATAGCTAAAACCCTAAAAGATGCTACCAACCAGGGTCAAGATCGACCTGGGAACACCAGCAATTAAGAGGCGCTTCTATGTTCCTCAAAAGCTTTTGATTAGAGGCCTTGAAGTTGGACAAGGTTTATCGTCATACCCAGTACGGCGTAATGTAGGATCCTAGTACCTTTTCTATAAATACTTTCATGGTAATCGTTCGGATGAACTCTTATTTATGGTATGTAGACTTCATAAATTTAAGCGTAGCACTAGATTAGCAGCAAGGTCTTATTAATTCACAGTTGAAATGGCTCGATGTAACCGTTATTTTTATGTTAACATTTTCTTTTCTCGCATGTGGAAATCTCTTCCGACTCCATGATTCCCAGTCAGCTTTGATCTTCAACGATTTAAATTCAATGACAATCGTTATCTAGTGTCTTCTTATATTGTTCTCGTTCCTTAATAAAATCTCTTATTTTTGTTGTTATTTTACCCTCATTATCCCCTTATGTGTTCATTGCTTTACTGTCTTGTTTAGAGTGATATGATTAAAAAATATATATATATATATATATTTTTACAAGATTGCAGGATATATAACTATCGAATAAACAATTTATCATAGCGTTCCTTATTCAACGTTTATTCTGTGCACAGACTTTTGAAATAATATTTTGGAAGATTCTGATTCTTCTTCATCTTGTTATGAATCGGATACTGAATAAAGATAATTCGTAGATGATGATTGAAGTAAGGAAAGCAATAGTTGTCTTGGAGAGGATGTCGCGGTATTTCACTGATGTGACCTTATTCACGAACACTGAAAATATTTCGGGTTCATAAGGGAGTAAAAGGTGCGTTTTCAGTCGATATTTAGAAGCCAATCCTGTGTAAGAATAAAAGACAATCCCATCACAAATTTACTTAATTTCTAACCTTATTCTAGACATTATTCGGAATGGTTTCTCCATCTTCGTCATTTAAGATAAATTTCTAGCTGATATGATCTCCAACCTTTTTCTGCTTCCAAATCTGTTGCACCAAGTGTGACCCAATTTTTCTACGTGTATCACAAGAGAAGTTGTTAATATCACGTGTTGTTAACAACTTGAGGACAAGAAGACGACCGAAATAGCAATGTGTCATATGGTAGTACTAATGAAATACTGACATCTTCCACGTGAGATTTTCGTAGTCAACGAACATTTAATAGCTTAGCGTCGACTTTTAGTATAAATAATAGATGAAATGTTGAAATAGTTTCGATATTACGCAAGTAGAAGCATTATGTAGTGTTACAGTGTTAGTGTTTTCATTTCACGGGTCTAAAATAAGATGCACTTCCAAAACGTGGCTCAGCAAAAGATATTTGAAAGATATTAATCGGGAATTGAATGTCAGTCTAATAATACGCCAGCAAGTCGTTAGGTCAATTGTGATTAGTGCGACAGACTTGGATGCTGTCCAGTAAAGACAGTGTCAGAGAACAATTTGATTATTTGGTCTGGTTCACAATCAACGTCCCCCAAAGATAAATCGTTTCAGTCTGCAGTTCTCCTCGTCCTGCCTGCGCGAATCGAGATATTCTGACTGTCCGATTATTAAATATGAAAGCAGAAAATTGTGAAACAAACACGAAGCTGATCAATGGGTTGGCTCGTGAATCGCATTTAATGAACACATCGAAAATCCAGACCAAATAAGCCATTAATATCTGATTTGATAAAAAAATGTTAATAAATGTAGTCTGTACAATTAAAGAAATGCTAGAATGCTTGCAGAAGAAAAGAAAAGATCACGGGGTATAGTCACACAATGTTTAGTCTCATTTTAAAAATTGAAGATAAGCAGTTCGCTCACGTCACTACTTTTTGACAAAGCAATTGGAACATTGTTATCGTTTGGTTTGGTTTACGGCATATCAACCTCAGTGAGTTATTTAATCCCGAAAAATATTTATTGTTGGTATTTTTTTTCAAACATGTATTGCTAGTAATATTTTTTCTAACATGTGTTGCGAGTAATATTTTCCTTCAAAACATTTATATCTGATATTTTTTTTTTCAAAAGCGTATTCCTGGTAATATTTTTTGCCTAAAATATGTTGCTGGTAATAACTTTTTTTACAAAGTATTTCTGATATTAATGCCTATTTTTACACTTTCATAGTGTTCTACCTCCAGTTTGGGGGTTAACTATTTGCCCATAGCTGGGACCCTAACAGGTGCTACCACCGCGGGTCAGGGTGGACATAGGAACATCAACAATTAAGATAGGTACCTCCACGAAATCGCTAAAAAAAGAGCATAGCTTGATGAAAAAGACGCCAAACTTGCCGAAAACTAAATTCTATTGTCTAAATGCTTATGTTATTATTAAGAGGAAAGACCAATTTTTTTTTAATTATTTTTTAAAAATTTTCCTTCTTTTAGAACATTCTAAATTTTGATTAAAAAACCTTTTTTCTATTTGTATCAGCGGAACTAGTAAATAACATAGACAATTTTAGCACGTTTTTTGGTATGACACACATTAATTTGAAAAAATCGTGCAAAAATAGAAATAATTATCGGATGTTAATGAAACTTTCAGAAACTATTCACAGACGATCGAAATTATTATAAATATGTTTTTTTTTATGTAAGTCATAGTAGAAATATTTTTTTAAATATTTATTACCCCCATAACTAATTTTATGAAAACGCTAAAATTCATCGCATCGGTTTTAGTGATTACAATAATTAAAAGCACAGGGCTTTGAGGAATGCAAATCATGTTTTTTTTTTTTAATTGGATACGCAGTACCTGAAAATCATCTCTGAATTGTAACATACAAACTCAATAAAACAAATATATTATTTAATTTCAAATGCTTTTATTTGCTTTTAGTTGTTTTTTATGAATATGGGCAATATTTTCTGAAAGCAAAAAAATTTTTCGATGAAAATGAATTTTTAATACAATTATTTGTTATTTCATTAATTATAATAGATTTTACATTTAAGTTGTTAAAATATTATAAAATTAGTTAAAAGCCGCATCGGCTTTCATAAGTGTCCTTATGAGATAGATCTTTTTAGCGCGTTGTAAATTGTATCATTTTGACTAATCAGAAGATAGCCAATAATTAAGAAATGTAATTTTTGTGCTTATAATCGAGCTGTAATTATAGAATACGGAAGACCAACCAGAATATAATTAAGTTGCGTTATTTGAGTTAAGCATTGTTCCCCGCTGTTATTCAGGCCTTTTACTTTTGCGAAACACGTGTGGAGAAGTTAATTGGATTTTTCAATTTCAACTGAGAAGGGTACCTACAAGTATCAGTATCATCTTATGAAATTTATATGATCTTATTTTTATATTAATCTCAGTTACGACATTTTTCCATAAATGAAATATCAAAATTAATAATAAAATGAATGCAAATACAAATAACAGTAGAATGTAATAAATGTACATAAAATTATAGTATTTTATGTACAATTCTGATAAAAGTTTCATAAGAAAGGTACCTATAAATTAATTAGATACCTTTCTTAAGAAATATAAATTTAATGTCACTCTTAACAGTTTTATTTTAATTTCTTTAGAATATATTTCCCATAAAGCATCATAAACGTAAAGGTGAAAGCTAAGTACAAAAAAAAAAAAAAAAAAAATTAGACCGCTGAAAGTTTTCGTTAAAAATAACGGGGTAAATAATTTGTTCACGTAAATGTAAATTATTTCACTTTTCTCCTTCCGTAGAACAAATTAGCCTCATGGAATTCGTAAATATATCATTCATCACATGTCAAGAGACGCGAAAGTTTATGACCTGCTTTGTTTTATTTTCAAATTACATCTTTTTAAAACAAAAGCTAAGTTAAATTTGGTTCAAAATATTTTAAAATAAACATTATAATTTCTGATTTTCTTAAAATAAGTTTTTGAAAAAATGATAATTGATATTTAAAAAATTTCAAAGTCAGATTTCCATTTTTTTTTTAAAATGGGGAAAAAAAATGGTCAATTTGCTGACTCAAAAAAAACTAGATTTTTAACGAAAATTTCGGACGTGCTAGGAACGATTAAAAAATGGAAAAAAATACCCCAAAATACTTTGACCTTTCCTCTTAATAATAACAAACATTTGGACGATAAAATTTTGTTTTCGTCAAGTTTGGCGTCTTTTTCATGATGCTATGCTCTTTTTTTAGCTATCTCGTGGAGGTACCTAAATTAAGAAGTGGTTCGACGCTCCACAAAACCTCTTGATCAGAGGCCTTTTTGTTGGACGTAGTTTATCGTCTTACCCAGGACAGAACATTGTTATCGAAAAATTAATAGCACCAGTATAAAATATATCTAACTCATTTGATGTGTTATATTAGAATGCTGCATAGGTACACTTTCAGCATGGAAGAGAAAACAAAAGAAATGATCTTCTACGGTAAAATTATTTTCTAGGACAGCGAGCGTTAGGTCAAAATTAACCTAGAAATGTTTTTAACATATAAAATCAGTGATGTGTTTAGCCATTTCTTTTGAAAGAAATGTGTACCGTGTGTACTTTCAAATAAAATAATGATTTTCCGCTATTTTTCAATATTTGATTTTAACCTACCCAAATTATATCTCTTTTTATCAAAGGGATATTTTCACTTCTGGCCATGACACGCCAACTTCCTCTATGCTTTTTTTCCTTCCTCTCTTCGTGAAGATTTGCTTCCATTCGTATCTTGAATTAAGTTTTCCCACCCAAAAATACATAACTACCCCGGCCACTGAATACACCCCATGCTTATCCCGATACAATTATATTTATTTTTATACTAAAACGCTTTCAAAGAAATGTGAGGAGATTGTCAAGTACCCAACATTCAAGGAAATGTTCGCTATCTTTGTCTTCATCATACAATACCCAGGTTTGTTTTTGTTTTTTTTTAGTCTGGACTCCAAACAGTGGAAAATATACAATTCTATTACTCATCAATCGGGAGTAAAACCGGATCATTTCAATATGAACAAAGCTTATTTCCATTTGAACAGCAAACATTTGTGTGCCTTGTAATTCTTTTCAAACAGTTGTCGACGATACGCACCCACGTTAGAAGGAAATCAAAATAAATAAAATACATCGGATTGAATACAACTTTTGTCTTTGCTTTTGACTGGTCGGTAATGCTGGATAATCAGCCGGAAGAATTCCCGGAGCTGCTCGTAATCCTTTCTTTTCTATTACTAACCCACATCAATGAAATTGCCGCGATAAAAGCAAATGAGGCTAAGACTAACCCTAACGGATTTTATCGGTTATGTCTTCGATTGGGTTCCCACGGAAAAAAAAATCAATGTACGAATACTTGAGAGAGCACTGTTTTCTCAAGTGGAAAATATCTAATACGTGTGACCTGATCATGTAATACGGTAGCAAATTCCAAAAAGTTAAAATAGCAGTCTGTAAAATAGAAGGGGCGCACTCCTTTCTTGAGAAGAAACTTTGCAAAATTGAAATTTAGTACCGGGACGTTGATCGAAAAATTTGTTATCTCCACCCCAATAAAGAAGGATTTGTTTGCTATTTGAACCGAACATGAGCCAAAGGAAAACTTTCCAATCAGTTCATATTTTTAATTTGCTGTGCACAGATAGTGAACAACTGATAACTGTAGCTTGTTTATATTTGAAAAAAAGCTTATTTGAATTGGTAGATAGATGATAAACACAAGAGCAGTTATATAAACACAAGATAGATAGAATCAGTAATATAGACACGCTGGAGTATAAATCAATGAAGGCAGATAGTAAAAAAATAGATAAACTGAAATAATCAACATGGCTAAACAGAGATGATCTTACGGTAAAGGATTATATAAGTACTAGCAGCATTCAAAAATCGTACGACTCATACAGCAATCGCTATCACTTGACTTAAAATATTTTTGCCCTTCCTTGCCTTTGAAGGAGTGCCCTTTGCCGTGCTGATGTTGCTACATGCATTACTTCTTGCCTATCTCACACTGCGAATTTTTTCTAAGCTCTATACTAAACATTAAATCTGTTCCGAAAAAAGAACTAAACAAAATGGACACAAAACAATCAGCTTTAAAAAAGGACTCGTAACTGGAAAAACCGAGTGTAAAAAGAATGTTAACATCAAATACTTTTTCACACCCAACCCAGTTCTGCGGAATCAGAATCAACGTTGAGTTTAAGCAAGCGAATGAGCCAATTGGAGTAAAGTGCCATGCAGATTTAAATTTTTGCCACTTGTGACGAATGCAGCTATCGATTTTTTTTTTTGCATGCTAGCAGGCTAGTTAGAATTCGTGTCAGTCAGCTGTTGGCTCTCACGCTGGCCAATAGAATCTTCCTGCCTATTCGTGGCAGCCAGCTATTGGCTCTCACTCTGGCCAGTACAAAATGGCTGCAACCTACATGAAAAGTGCTGTAGAAGTATGAAAAAATCTATTATATCCACTATCGATGGAAGTTGGGAAATGCAAAGTCGATTTTGGCCTTCTCGCTAACTTGGAGCATGTGCATGTAAATTTTGGTGCAAATCCGTTGAAAATTGCGGCCGTGCATTCGTTACACACACACACACACACATCCTGCCTTTTATAGATAGAGATTTATATATTATATATAATAGGTGGAGGATCTTATCAGATTATTCCTGTCGGCAAGGGTGGCGAATTAATTAGAAGTCATGTCCTTTTTATGCATGATTCGAAATAGAACAGTTATTACTTTTTCTCCATATATTGTTAAAAATAAAAATAATCCTAAACGATTTTTTAAAAAATTTGAAATGAGGAATAGAACATTAAATATCAGGAAGGCCTTATCACAGATAATGAAAAATGAAACAGAAAAATCCAAATGAGCATTGGGCTACAGAAAGATGAATTCCAAAAGCACAACGACTCTTAAAAACAGCAACACTTCGATAAATTTTGTCTGAATTTCTGGTATAATGAGTTATTATTTCTACTATTAAAAAGTGGGCAATAATTCAAATGTAAATAATGCAAATAAAGCAAATCTTCGTTAGAAACAAAGAAAGGGTTTCTGGACTGCTATTCAGTATCAATAGTCCTCTATGAAAGCGAATGCAAGATAATCTTCACACAGATGAAGATAAAAGAATTTGAACAATTAGGCACTCACAGAATATACTGAATCCAAGAGGTGGAGAAGGAAATAAGAAAACAGTGATGTGGTTTTACAGAAAAAAAATGAAAATACCTTGAACGAAGCATGTGAACAACGTGAAAATTTTGAAGAAAAATGGAAGGAAAAAAAAGGGTACTTATGCTTCAAATCAGAAAGAGACATGGACACAGGACATACTGAAGGAAATTTCTATGAATATTTTAATGATGATTGTTCTGTTGAGCTTTCCCCTTTCGTACATAGACTTTATAAACTTAAGTGTAATACTAGATTAACGCAAGGTTTCATTTTAGAGTCGAAATGGCTAGACGGAACCGTAAGTTCTATGCTAACAGTGTCTTCTATCGCACTTCTTGCTTGTAGAATTCTTTCGGCATCTTACTTTTCAGTCAACTTTGATGTTCAATAATTAAAATGCAATGTCAACCGTTATCTTATTTCATCTTAATTCATGTTCTGTTATTGTTTTTTCTCCTTCATAATGTCTTTTTCTCTTACACTCAGTAACATCTTATTGACTTTATCGCCTTGCTTGGCGTGAAATAATTAAAAAGCAATGGGCAACCTAGCTAACGAGCACGTGTCAATCGTTGGCAGATCATTAATTAGAAGGAATAGTAAGAGAAAAATTATTTCTAGCTACGACTGAAAAGATGTTGTGGAGAGCCATGATCACCAGGGTCCTGAATGGAAAAGGCAGGTTCAAGAAGAAAGGAATATAACAGTAAAAATAATTAAAAAAATTAAATCATTTTCTGAGCTCAAACATATTGTTACTTTTCAGAAAGGTCTTCCAACAAATCATTTCTGAATAACTTTACAATAATTACCTTGCATCAATCCCGGTGACTGCTAATCTACAGTATATGCTTAAAATTTATTTATTGTTTGATATTGCAATGCTTTCATGAACCAGGACGTTTTATGTTTCAGTATTGGCACACCCATATTCTTGGTTATATATCACAGTAACAGACCCCACAAATCGGGACAGATTTAAGTATAGTTTCGGAGTTAAATTCACTTTACGGCATCGAAGAAAATTAAAATCAACCACTTGAATTTTAAACTGTAACTATTACGTAAAAATGTAGAGTTAATAAGCTGATAATTAGCATGTGCCGAGTGCGACATTTCCTTGTGATCAATGAAGGCCACAGCACTAGAAGAAGATTTTTCAAAAAGTAATTCTAATTAGATTCACTTCGATCAAAACAAAAATGCACAAAAGAAAGATTGTAATTGAAAGAACATGTCTGTGTCGGTCTTGAAGGCACTTTTAAAAACTATAGCAAATACAAGAACCTAAAAGGTTTCAAAATGTCTTGGCAATAATTAAGATTACTTTGAATCTTGTTATTTTTCCTTTTTTTTTTTTACTTTTCCAAATAATGTAAGGAGAATTTCAACACCTCTAAAGGAAGACGATTTTTAATTTTATTGAAGGAAATTACAAGCGTTCGAGATTTTTCAAATTTAACAGTAACCTTTAATGTTTTAAGAACTTACGCGTACGGATTTTATTGTTGGTTTTTTTATCTCTTGTGCTTCTTTCCTTAAAAGCTAAACCCACTGAACTCTGTTTTCACTTACAAATAAGGATTGTCTAGAATGAAATATTCAAATGTTACACGTGAAGGTGTTGAGGAAAATATTTCAGAAAGCGCAAAGAATAAGAGTTTCGTGCAAACTTCTCATTCGGAATTCCGAAGTGTGAGTGGATAAATACGAACATACTTAGATCAATAAAGTGAGAGACGGGAGAATGTATAGATTGAAATGTTCTATATTGAAAGGGGTTTATCACAGAATCTATTGCCTTGAACCATATTTTCGAAAATTATACCCAGCACGCTCTTGAGAAAAATTTACAGTAAAGCAATTTAATAAATATACAAAAATATAAAGGGATGCAAGACAAGAATGTGTGTTTTCACTGGATTTATTCAGACTATTCAGCGAGGCGTTTCTCATAGAATTAGTATTCCTACTACTATTTATTCATGATGGCGATAATCTTAACAACTTAAACTATAAGAACACCTACATAATGTGGTGTAAGAAAGCGAGAAAAAAGGACGAAACCCCAGTTGCAAGATTGCAAAAAAATGGCTGCTATTAAAAAGGACAGCCCGACATACAAATTATAAATCAGAGAATCAAACCCAAAAAATGCAATAACTGAAATATCTATGAAGTGCTTGGACAGATGATGGAAAGACGCATTGAGATAACAGAAGATGGCTTCCAAAAGATAAGCTAAGTATTAAGAAAAAAGAACATTTTGCTAGAAACAAAGAAAATGGTACTGAAATTTTATTTAATATTTGATAATGAATACTGGACCATCTCCACACAGATGAATAAACTTGAGTCGATAGAAATGGTGTTTTACAGAAGGATGCTAAGAATATCATGGACTGAACATGTGAGTGACAACGAAGTTTTAGAAAATATGGAATCAAAAAGACACTTTAACTTAACATCATAAAGAGACAGTTAAAATTTCTAGGGCACATAATGAGAAAAGAGGGCTTGGGAATACTGAAAGCAAGAAGGACAGGGGAAAGCTGTGGATAACCTACCAAACGAGCTTGCGTAAATGGATTAGAGAATAGGGTTTGGGAGATAGGTTGAAAAGATAAAATTTATTAAGAGCTACAAAGGACAGGGAATTGGAGAGAGTTAAAATCGCCATTGTCTTCAAGGGATATGGCACATACAAGGACAAGAGAGACAATTCGGAAGTGAAGTCATTTTAAAAGTTAAATTCCATAGTGTTTATCGAATGAAACTTGACATTAAGAAACAAGCCACGATGCGCTATGCGTGAAATGCAATGTTCGGAAAAAAATGACGAGACATTATGCAAATAATTCGTCGAATGTCAGTATTTAATGAAAGAAATAAAACAAGATATTGACATTTAAAAATTAAACAATTGACATATTTAAACACAGTTTTCACTCCTGCTCTTAAGTGCCCAAGAGAAAGGGAGACTTGAATCAAAGGGAAGTTTTTTTGTTTTTTTTTTTTGTTGTTTTTATTACTGAAGTTCATCCTCTTCAAGACTCTTGATATAAATGAAACAGAGGTGAAAATTATGAGGCGGAGGAGGACGAGTAACGATTGACACTTGACATGAAGAGGTTGGAAAATTCATTGAAAATTAATTTGTTTTAGAAACAAACGTGGGGGAAGAAATGCACAGATGCGAAAAAACTAACATTGGGAAAAAAGGTGAAAATAAAATGCCAGTGTATCTGCAATAATAATGCTTAAATAGAAAAAAAATCTAAATGTGCTATCAAGGATAGAGCATGTGTAAATATAGAAGTGGACACTGAGGTCAACACCGAGCAACTGTTTCATGTTTCAACGAATATGTGTTGCGCTTTCGTTCGACTATTTATATATGCTGCTCAGGGGTGCATCTATTGTATTATCCTGGCTGTTATTGGGTAGGTGGTAACAGTTATGTTTCAAATTATTCTAGAGATAGATAGATAGATAGATAGGAGAGACAGACACATATGAAAGGAGAGACAGACACATATGAAAGGAGAGACATATAGAACGATATGAAAGGACAGATAGATAGAACGATATGAAAGGATAGACAGACAGATAGAACGATATGAAAGGATAGACAGATATGAATGGAGAGATAGAGAGAATCTATAAGCGAGAAAAAGAAAAAATGCCCGTCTATACTCGGCAAAGAGAAACCAAATATATCCTATTCTATCTTACATACCAGTGAGGAATTTATCATTCCAAATACCACAGTGTATTATTATTTTCCTTTTATTACAAAATGACAACTGGGTCATTCTATACTTTTAATCTATTCATGTGTGAGCCACATTTTAACACCTCGATATTTGATTAGAGAAATTACAAAGTGACCTCTATATGGCTTATAATTTCGTTACGTTGAATTTATTATACAACCAGAACCTCAGAACACTGTCTTCATGGCGAGACTCCCCGGTGCCTTTCTATCAAATTTATTTTTCCTGTTCGTCTGGGTCCTCTTGGCAATAATATCACGCAAAGAATCTTTATCGTCACAATAGGATCTGACCTTGTGGATAGACGTATAGTCACAAAGAAGATGTCGGATATATGTATATTTTATTATGCTTCTGAAAAGATTCGAGTAAAGAAAGGCACAACACTGGTGAAAACATTTGTTTTGTTTTCATTCTGAAACTTATCTTCCAGTGGAACCAATGAATAAGTTAGTCTTTCACGAATACTATCGGGTAATATTGCCGTCGCGTAGTTTCCCAGTGATAAATTACGTATTATCCTGTTCATGAATCACCAGCTGTTTTCAAGCAATCTCCACTTTATTTTATGGGATTTTTTTCACGCAAAACTAACATTACTTTGGCTGTTGGCATAGTTTTAAACTTTTCTATTGTTCGATATTTTGCTAAACCCTCAATGTCATTACACTCCCTTATTTAAACAAATCTCATTTCAATTCGACATATGTAATAGATTTATTTTCAATCTTTACTTCCTATCAAGAATAAATCTTTTTTTTTTTACTTTTTATTTTAGTTCTTATTTCAAAAGAACAACCCAGTAAATGTAAATCTTTGAAGTTTCTTCATATCCAGCTCTATGTGAGTACTTGCATTTATTTTGGATAGGAATCTGGTTGACTATTTTAGTTAACTCGATTGTAAAAGATTTAATACGTCTGACTTATAAAATCTTAGTTAGGATAACTTATTTAGTTCTACGGAAAAGTTGAATAATTCTGCTGAAATTCAATAGTTTTACGGTTAAAGACTGGAATAACAATAATTTTAAATATTTGGCCTTTGGTTTTCAGAGTTCAAGCTTGTCAAAATTAAGTTTAAATATCATCACTATTAGTCCTATGGGCCGGTTTCATTGTAGGTTCACAGCGCAGCTCAGCAACTGCCCAGTCCTATATCGGGTATGCATAACGTCTGTTGGGTAATTAGACCGGAGAGAGAAACACGAATTCCAGCGTATTTTTTACGAATGCAAACAAACGCCAGACATTCAGAGTGCTCTATTCATTAATGAAGACCAACGCTATATATATATATATATATATATATATATATATATGTGTGTGTGTGTTAGTTTACATAGTTTTCTACTTTGATATGTTTCTCATATTATCCTGTGTCATCAGGAAAGAAAACAAGTAAAACTCGAATATTCACGTGCTTAACGATAATCCCGTTTCGTTAATGTAAATTATCGTCTTGGAGTAGAAAATACTTTTGCTGTGGACACTATCATAAGCCAAACACGTCAAAGATTTACCCCCATTTTTTTGTGTTGTTTTTAAAGATTTAGCAATCCTTTCGATTATCATTCAACTTATCAATTCACAGACACACACACGCATTATATATATATATATATATGTGTGTGTGTGTGTGTGTGTGTGTGTGTCTCGAATCTGTCAATTTTCGTAATTCAATAACGCAAATTGAAGAGAGTTTTTAAATCTTGCTAAAGGTCTCTTTAGCAAGATTTCCTGTCTCCCTAAGGCTTAAATATAACCTTAAATATAAACATCCATAGTCCCAATAATTTAGAGCGTTACTTCGAAAGAATGCAAGACATTTCTATGCACAAATCTATGATCTGTTTTCCAAATTAAGACTTAAAGTTTTCTTATGCGCATCCAATGAGATATCGTCTTGATCTTATCGCAAGAAATTTTACGATGCACACTGTGGGATGCAATCTTGATTTTTGTTGATTTATTTGCAGTTTGATTTTTAAATCATTACACATTTCTTCCTCCATTCAGGTTAAGATACGTCAAAAGTACACCTTGGCTCCACAGTCAGTCATACAGCCTATCTGCAGTAGATCGTTTATATCTCTCTCTCAGTAGTGAGCTTTAGGTTTTATACTCCGTAATCAGTTAAAATAAGTTTTATGAACGAGTCACTATGCCGCCTCACAGAATGCCATTTATTAGTTCATTCGATATACAAATAAATGCAAAAACCATGCATCAATATATTTATGTCGCACTAGTAAACTTATACAACTTTTTAGAATAAAGATCCTTGTCTTTCAATTGGTTGTTTGATTGATTTTATCTAGCGGTATATCAAGCTGTACGGATTATTTAATACCGAAATCTATATATTTGGGACGTCATTGTATGCCTTCAACTCCAGATAAAATAGGTTTTGTTGACAATTTTACTATGAAATAGGTTTTATTGGCATTTTTAAATATAAAAATGTTGCCAGTAATTTTACGATAAAATGTATTTTTATACTAGCATAGTGTTCTTTATTTTTTTTTCTTTATTTTTTTTTTTTTTGAGATTCACCGTTTGCCATAAATGAGGTCTTAACAGTTGGTACTACACCCTTGTCCCTTGGAGATTTTCTAATCTGCAAAATGTCATCAGACGGCAAAAATGAAAACTAACCACCATGGTTTTCCAAAGGTCACATAAAACAAAAATACAATCATATCTGGGCGGGAGCTGTACATTGCTCACTTTCCGGTCTTGATGAAGTGTTCTCATTTTCGCAGTCCCGTGAGAGAAGATATACTCTGCAGCCGTTTACTAACAGACGCAACACTGTAAACATTTCACCATTTTTTCGCCATTTACATAGCATGCGATCTATCCTTTAGTAAAGACATTTAACGCCAGAGCCCACTATACTACCTCCACAGAGTCGAATCACACTCATTTTCCCAGTATTATAAAACTAGCGAGAAAGTTCCACTAAAACATCTTTTTCTCAAGAGATCTTACTTTATAGAACAGGCTTCCGCCTGCCCGCTTCTCAGAACGATCCAATTTTAAGATCTACCATTACTGGTGTTGTTTATATACGTTTTCCTCGAGCAATAATGCGCGGAAGCTTATTAAGTTAACGGCCATTTTACTGATTGTCTTTTCTTCATACTCGTCTTGATTACTGCGCAATACACGAAACTTAATTTAAAGCACTCGCCTTGCGCAGTAATCAAGTGAAGCATCAGTGCATTACTAATCGAGGCAAATGTATGTAAACAAAGCCAGTAACGGTGGCCGGGGTGCAGCCGAGACGTGAATGAGGCCAAACTTATATTGTCGATAATTCCTAAACGGTTTTCTTCAGCAAACTTTTGTTATTTTCGAAATAAGGATTCAAGTTTACACCAAAAGAGAAATTTTTCATTACAATTGGTTTCCGGGGCTTAATCCGCAAATTTACCAAAATTTCTTACAATCTAAAAATATTTTCTGGCTTTAAATAAACCGCAATGATAAACAGTAGGAAATGAATAGATCAGTCAATATAACCTGTTTAAATCATGGAATGTTGCTTATATATAAATTGAATGCTTTTCCGAATTTAAAAACAGTTACTGATAATTACTACTGGATATGTTGTGACTATAATATTCTGTCTCTAGGGACATTCCAGTTCTAGCCTTTTCTGGATTTTGTGTTTGTTTTTCACTAGGCAGTTCAGATATTCCCTTTCTTTGGATTTTGGTTTTCACGTACGCTATTCCTTATGGACACGAAGTTATATATATTCTACAAATAGCCATCTTTATGAGCAATGTCCTGATATTTTTTTCTTTGCCTTCAGACTGTCGCCCGCTAGTGTGTCGGTAACAACAGTCAGGCAGAAGTTATTTTCTATCCTCATTATAACGATATGAAGTCATCTGGCTAAAATGTGCCGGTTGGTCTGAGTTTCGAAATCCCTACTACTACTACTACTAATAATAATAATAATAAATATTATTAATGCTAATACTAATAGGAGTAGTAGTAGTAGCTACATTGTTTTAATCATTGCCTTTTTCCCGATTTATACGGAGTTATGTTATGCTTGGAAATTTTCGATTATCTAAAAATAAGTATCTCCTTAATTAAAAAAAAAAGACAAAAGCAAACAGACGTGTTTTTGATTTGTTCACCGAGTTATAAAGAGAAAAAACAATCATGGAGTAAGATCAAGAAAATAATCCGTTTGGTCATATGAGAAATGAAAATAACTGCTTGGCTTGAGAAATCTGCGTGTTAAAATCTAACAAGCGAATTTCGGCAACTATTACGTTCTGCCATCTGGCAGACACAGATCTCTTATCCGCGCCTATCGCTTTATGTATGTATCTATGTATGTGTGAGTATCCAGTCGTTTTACTTGAGGTACAAATACAATCATTTATAGAACTATATCTACACACTCACAAATTGGATAACAGGGCGCCGATTATACCACATTGATTAGCTATTTTGTCTCGTGTACTGAGTTACGTATTCAGATATTCCCTGCATTCGTTCGCATGCGTCAGATGCGTTGTAAAAATGGCGCCTCCCAATGAATTGTGGTGAGGAAACTGGCCTTGCAGATCAAGATCATTGCTATTGAATATATATATTATATATATATATATATATATATATATATATATATATATATATATATATATATATATATATATATATATATATATATATATATATATATATATATATATATATATATATATATATATATTATATATATATATATACATATATATATATATATATATATATATATATATATATATATATATGAATATTTTATATTACATGTGTGTGTATGTGCATTCAATGTATATTCATATTATATATATGCGCGCGCGCACACACACACACACATGATGAATATACATATATGCTTCTGATTGGGTAGCATTTTGTGCACGGTGTCGAATATCGGAAATATATCGTGCTAAACGAAAGCCTTGAATGTCAAGGAAAGTGAATTGCACCCCATGAAACGAGGAAAACCGGCTGTGATGATTTGAATACCAGTAAACGATGTCGGGAGAACATGGAAGCTATTGCAATGCATCTAAATCTTGAACTCCACTTGGCAGATCATAATATCAGCTGCAAAATCGATTTGTCACAAACATCACTGAGGAATTAAGAGAATTTCACATGCAGGGCTCATAGCGTTATGTTCTCCGAAGCGAGACTCTAAGTAAACATACTGGTCGCTTTAGGATATCATCCACAACTGATCTGCTTTGTAAACGCTGATTCTTCTTTCCATCCTGTGAATAAATTCCAAGAAAAATCGGAAAAACTACATTATAGTTACTTCGTGAAAAAGAATACACAGTTTGATTCGAAAGAGTAGGTTTTCATTAAAAAAAAAAAAAAAATCTGATGAAAAAACATCAAACAGATAAAGAAAACGTAAAAATAAATGAGTAAGCTAAAATGTTTTAACCATCCCAAAAATGAATATGAAAAATGAAACTTTCTTTTAAATTATAAAAAATTCAAATGACTACTCGAGAAAACCTGGTTAATTATTCTCTCATATTTTATTACTCACGGCAGAAGAACTAATTCATTTCAGTTAAAATAGAACTGATGTAAATATATATATACGTATATATATATATATATATATATATATATATATATATATATATATATATATATATATATACATATATATATGTACTATGTATGTATATATATATACACATATATATATATATATATACATGATATATATATATGTGCATATGTATATATATATATATATATATATATATATATATATATATATATATATATATATATATATATATATATATATATATATATATATATATATATATGCATGTATATATATATGTATGTATGTATGTGCATGTATATATATATATATATATATATATATATATATATATATATATATATATATATATATATATATATATATATACTTTAAGCATAAATCTGATGGGTCTTCATTCATGCAACTTTAGTACTGCTCAGTGCAGTGAAACTAAGCAATTACTGTTAACATTCTTTATATCTTTTAAATAAATAAAAAGGCAAATTCTGTCTGTCCCTCCGTGTGATTGAAACTATTCTGACTCGAGCCACACTTACTCTGCATAGACATATACCTTTCTGGAACCCGAATGATTCCGGAATTGAACATATGACCTTCATCTGGTACTTGAATAATCAGCATTGGGATTTTAGACTGACAAGTTTTGTGACGTAAGCTTATTTTTAAGTTCCACTCACAGATTCGGATTTGAAGAACTCAGCTCAGTTGAAGTTCAATAGAATTTTCGGCCTGAATTGGAATTTCGGCCCAAATCGGAGTTTCGGACAGAAGTGGATTGATAGCCCGACTAAGTGTTAAAGTGAGGTTTTGAAGTTCCAGGGAGTAAATTAGGGAAATAAACGCTATTTGTTCAAAATTATCGTTGCTGTTTTCTAAGCTGGGCCCGAGGTTTGTTTCGCTTTTGGTCGCTGGCCCCATTAACCCTCTGTCGAATCTAGCTTAAAAGTATGGACAGAGTGAGACTTTTAAGTTAGTTTCTCGTAAACAAATCGTTTATTTTGAAGAAACATTTCTTGCCTCTTGCATGTTTACTAATCGAAAAGTAGCTTTCTCCGACAGACGTAAAGCTTCTGATTGCAGTTCATCATAATGATATTAAACTGTGTTTTATTGCCGAAATTGTAAGACGGGAGTTGCTCAAAACAACTGCGTATATTCTGTCATGAAAACAGTGCCGCGCAATTTGGAATAGATAGGTGAAACGGCTAACACAGAAATATTTTATTGTTGCCATTATTCACGTACGCCATAAATCATTTTCTGCAACAACGGCCATGTACAATAACTTCATAAGTCTAATTAGTGGCATAAAATTAAGTTTATTTGCTCGTAGTAAATGTAAAAGAAAGAATAGAAAAAGTAGAGAGATTCTTTTGGGGGAAAAAAGTTATGCTGCACACAAACATTTTTGTAATCAGGAGTTAGTAACAAGAGAAAAATTATAATCACCGAATAACGTTGTTAATACAAAAATATTTTCATAAAACTGAAAAGAAGTTGAGTAATATTTTCTTATGATTACGTAAAAATACTCTTCTGTGTCCATTGATTATTGACATTAAATGTCAGGACTGCATATAACGGGGTTTGACCGTGTATACCAAACAAGTCATTGGGTCAGTTCCCAGCTACCTGTCTTTTAATAATTAATATATATCTTGCCAATTTTCAATATCTAAGGTAATACAACTCGAAGACTTTCCCTATTTCTGGCCTCGACTCGTGTAGCAACGAGTAATGAGATAAGGGAGAAATTTTGTCGTATCCTTGCTCAGAGTTGAACATCAGGTCAAATGGATTCCCTCTGAAGACCTATGTCATCAGTTCTTAACTTATGTGCAGGACTGGACCAATGAGTAATATTGAAATGACTTGACAAACCTTTATAAAGAAATATTTGGATTAGCTGGCACTGACATGACACAAAAACATTACAATCAAAATGATTCTCCTTTACAGCGTACACTATGTAACGTAACATATACATTCATATTTAGCCACATAAAACATAACTTTTATTCTTTTGGTTCAAGGTAAAAAGCTACTATGTAAGAATATGATTATAAAATAAACAAACTTACTGTTTTATTCATACGCAGAAGATGAAAGCAAAAGCCTGAAGTAAACGTAGCTGAAATAAATTCTTGGATTATAATAAAAGTATTTATTGAACAAGAATTTTTAAAAGTGTAATTATATATATATATATATATACAAAAATATAATCTTAAGGTGTGCTATATTTATGGGATAAAGTGCTCAATATCAGAGATAGAGGCGTGTGTAAATATAAAGTGAACATAGAAGTCAACACTTAGAGGCGACAGTCTGTTTCATGTATAATGCAATCGTCCAGGCCACATATGCTGTTATTTTTCTCGGCTATTTATATATATACGGGTTGGTAGTGCATTGTGGGTTATTCTATTATGGCGGTTATTTTTATCGGAAGTCCTTTGTTTATTTATTTGGATCAAAGTTATATTGCGTTTTTTATTTATTTATTTGTTTATTTTTTATTTCTTATTTTATTTATTTATTTATTAACGTAGTAAAATTTGTTTATATCACGTGTTAGAAGTTTGTTTTGGTTTGAAATTTAATTAAAACTATTTGTTCAATTTAGGGTTGGTTGTTGCAGTTCATTCTAACTTATTTATTTTTTGCGAACAGTTTTAATTTAGGATTGGTTTGTCTATTTATTTACTTGGATAATTTAAGTCAATTATTTGTATATTTTCTCTTTGGTTTTTCGGAGCTACGAGCAATATACTTTTATTAAATAAATAAAACAAAACGACTTCAGTAAATAACCGCCATAATGAAATACCCACAATGCACTAGCGTATATCTTCAATGGCTGAGAAAATAACAACATATGTATTACCCTGACCTTGATTTGCATATGTATGAAACAGACATAATCGCCTCTAGAGTGTTACGACCTATGTTCCTTTTATATTTATATATATATATATATATATATATATATATGTATTACACATATA